>ML358895.1:104800-128904 GCA_005239505.1 Nicotiana paniculata | reverse complement strand
AAGTACATAAAATGCGAGGTAAATAATGCTTAAAATCACGAATTCTAGCCACACATCACCTTCACCTTGTCCAGGGCGTACTGGACAAAATCTGTACCCAACAATCGGGCCTTTCCCGGCTCAAACCATCCCATTGGGGACCCGCACCGTCTACCTTACAAAGTCTCATACGGTGCCATCTGAATGCTGGACTGGTAGCTGTTATTATAAGAAAACTTTGCAAGTGGCAAGTATCGGTCCCATGACCCTCTGAAATCCATCACACAGGCGTGGAGCATATCCTCAAGAATCTGAATCGTGCGCTCGAACTCCCCGTCCGTATGGGGGTGAAAGGTTGTACTCAACTTTACCCTAGTGCCTAGCTCCTGCTGAACGGCTCTCCAGAACTGTGAAGTGAAATGTGTACCTCTGTCTGAAATGATACATACTGGATTACCGTGGATGCGAACAATCTCCCTGATATAAATCTCCACCAACCTCTCGGAGGAGTATGTAGTCAACACCAGAATAAAATGGGCTGACTTGGTCAGCCGATCCACAATCCCCCAAATAGCATCGAACTTCTTAAAAGTCCGAGGAAGTCCAACCACGAAGTCCATGGTGATTCGCTCCTACTTCCACTCTGGAAGCTCAATGTGCTGAAGTAACCCTCCCGGTCTCTGATGCTCATATTTTACTTCCTGACAGTTGAGACACTTGGCCACAAACTCCACTATATCCTTTTTCATACTTCTCCACCAATAGTGATGTCTCAGATCCTGGTACATCTTCGCGGTACCCGGATGAATGGAATACCGCGAGCTATGGGCCTCCTCAAGAATCAACTCCCGAAGCCCATTGCGTCACCTCGCCGAACCCTGTTCTGAAGAACCAGAAGGTGGGGATCATCATACTGGCGCTCTCAAATGCGATCATAAAGATAAGACCGATCCACTACACAAGCTAAATCCCGCAAGGCTCTGAAAGATTCAACCTCACGAACTGACCGGCTAAGGACTGAATATCTAAGGCTAAGGGCCTCTCAGATATGCCAAACTCCCCAAACTCTCCGCCCGGCAACTCAAGGCGTCGGCCACCACATTGGCCTTCCCCAGGTGGTATAATATAGTGATTTCATAGTCCTTTAGCAACTCCAACCATCTCCACTAGCGCAAATTGAGGTCCTTCTGCTTGAATATGTGCTGCAAACTCCGGTGATCAGTGAATATCTCACAGGGAACACCGTACAAAAAATGACATCATATCTTTAGGGCGTGAACAATCACTGCCAACTCGATATCATGAACTGGATAGTTCTTCTCATGCACCTTCAACTGTCTGGACGCGTAGGAAATCACCCTACCGTCCTGCATCAACACCGCTCCGAGGCCAATCCTCTATGCATCACAATAGATAGCATATGGCCCTGAACCCGAAGGCAATACCAACACTGGAGCTGAAGTCAGGGCTGTCTTGAGCTTCTGAAAGATCTCCTCACACTCCTCAGTCCACCTGAACGGAGCACCCTTTTGAGTCAACCTGGTCATCGGTGCTGCAATGGATGAAAATCCCTCCACAAAACAGCGATAGTACCCAGCCAAACCAAGGAAAGTGCGGATCTCCGTAGCTGATGACGTTCTAGGCTAATTCTGCACCGCCTCCACCTTCTTCGGATCTACCTTGATCCCATCCCAAGACACTATGTGGCCCAAGAATGCCACTGAGTCAAGACAGACCTCACATTTAGAGAATTTCGCATACAATCTCTTCTCCCTCAAAGTCTGAAGCACAGTCCTCAAATGCTGCTCATGATCTTCCCGTGATCGGGAATACACTAAGATGTCGTCAATAAACACAATGATGAAGGAATCAAGATAAGGTTGGAACACACTGTGCATCAAATGCATAAAAGCTGCTGGGGCATTGGTCAACCCAAATGACATAACAAGAAACTCATAGTGGCCATATCTGGTCCTGAAGGCAGTCTTCGGGATATCCGGCTCCCGAATCTTCAGCTGATGATAGCCAGAACGTAAGACAATCTTGGAGAATACCTCGGAAGCCTGTGTCTGGTCGAATAAATCATCAATGCGAGGCAAAGGATACCTGTTCTTCATGGTGACCTTGTTCAACTGCCGATAATCAATCGTATACGCATAGAGCCATACTTTTTCTTCACAAACAATATTGGCGCACCCCAAGGTGATACACTGGGTCTGATGAAACCCTTATCAAGAAACTCCTGTAACTGCTCCTTCAACTCTTTCAACTCAGGAGGAGCCATACGGTAAGGAGGGATAGAAATGGGCTAAGTTCCCGGCAACAAATCAATGCCGAAATCAATATCTCTGTCGGGAAGCAGACCCAGAAGATCAGTTGTGAATACATCAGGAAAGTCCCTCACTACTGGAACTGACTCGACTGGAGGGGTATCAACACTGACATCTCTCACATAGGCCAAGTACGCATCACACCCCTTCTCAACCATCCGCTGAGCTTTAAGAAATGAAATGACCCTACGGGGAGTATACTCTAAGGTACCTCTCCACTCAAATCTCGGCAAGCCTAGCAAAGCCAGCGTCACGATCTTAGCATGACAATCGAGAATAGAAAAATGGGGTGACAACCAGTCCTCACCCAAGCTAACATCGAAATCTACCATGCTGAGTAATAATAAATCAGCCCTGGTCTCAAAACCACTAAGAGAAATCAAACACGACGGACATATGTGGTCCACAACTAGAGAGTCTCCCACAAGAGTAGATACATAGACAGGGGAACTCAAAGAACCCCGAGATATCCCCAAATGTGGAGCAAAATAAGAGGACACATATGAATAAGTAAATCCTGGATCAAATAATACTGATGCATCCCTATGGCAGACAGGGACAATACCTGTGATGACTTAGTCTGAAACAACACTCTCGGAACGGGCTGGAAGGGCATAGTATCTGGCCTGGCCTCCCCCTCTAGGGCGACCTCTACCTCCCCGACCCCCACCTCGAGCTGGTTGAGGAGATAGAGTGGCAGCTCGGGCTAGAAGAATAGCCGGAGGACCCGATGGAGCACGTGGAGGATGATAAAACTGTGGAGATGCACCTCTCCTGGACCTGGGGCAATCTATAATCAAGTGACGAGTGTCACCACACTCAAAACAACCCCTCGGAGTGCGCTACGGCTGAAACTGAATAGGAGCTGGCCTGCTGGGCTGGCTAGAAATAACACCTCGAATTGGAGGCACACTGGATACTGGCGGTGCATAATAGAACTCCTGAGGTCTAGGAGGAGATGGAATACCGCTGGCTTCTGGAAAGGCTTAATGAATAGGCCGACCCACAAGACCCCTACAATGGCGTGTTGCTGGTGCACGAGCTCCTAAAAATGGCCAGTCTCTCGAGACCTCTTGGCCTCTTTCTCCTCTCTTTCCCGGGCGAACATGCCCTCTACTCTCCTGGCAATACTCACTGTCTGCTGATAAGTGATATCCATCTTCAACTCTCTGTCCATACTGGTCCAGATACTAAGATTGAGTCCCTCAATGAAACGACGAACCCGCTCTCTGAGTGTGGCAACCAAGGCTCATGCCGAGCTAACTCGCTGAAGCGGACTACATACTCCGACACAGTCATAGTACCCTGGTGCAACTGCTCGAACTCTGCGCGCCAAGTTTCCCTGATGCTCTGAGGGACATACTCTCGTAGAAACATCTCTGAAAACTGATTCCAAGTGAGTGAGGATTCCTCGTCCGGACTACTCAGCTCATAGGCCCGCTACCACCGATATGTCGCTCCCCTCAGCTGGAAAGTGGTGAAAGAAACCCCACTGGTCTCTCTGATGCCCATAGTGTGGAGAATACGATGACATTCCTCAAGAAATCCCAGAGTGTCATCTGAAGCTAGTCTGCGGAAATTAGGTGGGTGGTACTTCTTGTACCTCTCAAGTCTGAGCTGCTCGGCCTCAGAAGCAGCTGCCCTAGCATCATGCTGGACTGGAGCTGCTGAGGGAATAGGAATATACTCCAGGGCCTGATCAACCTGGCCCCTCTGCTCAGGAGTGCGGGCTGCGGGAGTCTATGCCCCTCCCCCGGCCTGAGATGTAGCGGGAGCTATCAGGAGTAGTCCAGCCTGAGCTAGAGTACTGAACATGCTCATGAACTGAGCTAAAGTCTCCTGAAAGGATGGAGCAGCAATAGGGACCTCCTGTGCCGGCTCTCCAGCTGGGGCTGCCATAGGCTCCTCGGTCGCTGCTCTTGCCAGCTGCACCGCGTGGTCGTCCTCTACCCCAGCCCCGGCCTCTGGCATAGGGTTCGGGTGCCTGGTCATCGGCCCTCCCAGTACGGGTCCTCACCATATATGGTAAAGAATAGAATAGAATCTTAGAATCTTTGATGTTAATAACTCGCACGATAAGGAAATCAAAGAAATATGATTGTTCCTAACATTACATAGCCTCCCGAAGATAGATACAAACGTCTCCGCACCGATCCGCGAGACTCTAATAAACCGGCTTGTGACTTGTGACTCCTATGAACCTAGACACTTTGATACCAACTTGTCACGACCCGATTTACCCTCCGAAAGGCATCATGACGGCACCTAGTCTCTACGACTAGGTAAGCCTAATTGCGGAAACACATATTAAATAGAAGCAATAAAATAAAGACGAAATCAGTGAGTCTACATTGAAACATCGCCACTTGGCGCGTACAAAATACAATTTCCCAAAACCCATAATATCACTTTAGTCACAAGCTCTATCTCAAAATAGCTCTATACAACATAAGGGAATTTACAATAAAAAAACTATCTAAATCTGGAGTGGAAGGTGACTCGAAGGAATCTGCGGACGCGGCATAATTACCTTACGATCTCCTAGAAACTGCTGCTCGGACCCCTAGCCACGAAACTGAGCGCTGGTACCTGGATGTGCACACGAAAAACATGTGCAGGAAAGGGCATGAGTACACCACAAATTGGTACCCAGTAAGTGCCAAGCCTAACCCCAGTCGAGTAGTGATGAGGTCAGGTTAAGGCTCTACTAGATTTTTATAGTAAAACAATTTAAAATTTGAATAGAGAGATATAATAAGCTAAGGCAAATTAGTAGGAACAATGAAACTAAAATAAAATAATAACAGGGAGCCCTCGGCTCAGCACATCATATATCACAGTAACAAGTATGCAATGCAGTACAGGGGGAAAGCTCCCGGAATCTTGTCCGTATTCCCATTTTAAATATGCAATGAATACAGGAGGAAACCTCCCGGAATCTCGTCCGTAGTCCCAATTTAAATATGCTATGCAGTACAGGGGGGAAAGCTCTCGGAATCTCGTCCGTTGTCCCAATTTAAATATGCAATATAGTACTTGGGGGAAAGCTCCCGGAATCTCGTCCGTAGTCCCAATTTAAATATGCAATGCAGTAGAAATACCGGATACAATTTTTTTTATTTAAAGCAGTTCAGGAAAAATCACAGGCAAAAATATGGGTAAAACTACCTAAACATGGTACACATAGTAATAACTAGGGAAAGTTCAAGTAAGACAGGTAGGCATGTTATTTCCTAATCTAAACTACATAGTTAATACATGAGACAATGAAATAGGAATGAAATGATTTAAGTCATGAAGGGAAAAATGGAGTCTTAGCAACAATGGTCCGTGTACGTACTCGTCACCTCATGTACACGGCGCCCAAACAACATAAAACAATATTAAAATAGCCTAAGGGGAAGTCCCCAACACCGAGTTAGGTAAGCTACTTACCTCGGCTGTGCTACTCAACTCAAAACCACGCTCTTGCCACGAGTATCCGACTCCGAATGACCCAAATCTACTCAATACGATTGCATAATGTAAATATCACTTTAAGGAATCAAAATAGCTAATAAGTTCGAGGCTAATACGCGAAATTAGGAAAATCACCCAAAATGTACCCACTCCAAATCGCCTACACCCGAGCTCCAAATTATTTTTAGAAGATATGTATTTCAAACCCTCGAAATTGATATAAACTGCCCAGCATTTTCCGCACCTGCACCCTTTGGACCGCACCTGCGAAAAAGCCATCGCAGGTGCGAAAACCCACTAAAAAGCCTGGGGACGCACCTGCGGTCGCTGGGTCGCACCTGCGAGAACTGGTTGACTTGACCAAGCCTGCACCTGCGAGTCCCTCTTCTGCACCTGTGTGTCCGCACCTGAAGAAAATCCATCGCAGGTGCGAGACACCAGAACTAGCAATGGTTCAGCTGTTTCCAAGTTCCAAAAATCACTCGTTGAGCACCCGAAACATCCCGAGGCCCTCGGTACCTCAACCAAACTTACCAATAGTCCTAATACCTTATTCAAACTTAGTCGAGCCTCCAAAACACATCACATAACACCAAAATCACCAATTATACATAGATTCAAGCTTAAGAACGTATGAAATTTCCAAAATCTACAACCGATGCCGAAACACATCAAAACTAGTCTGAATGGACTCAAATTTTACACACATGTCACAAATGACACGACGGACCTACAGAAACTCTCAGAATTCCATTCCGAGCCCGATATCAAAATTTCACCTATCGGCCGAAATCGCCGAAACTCTAACTTTCTCCAATTCAAGCCTAAATCTACTATAGACCTCGAGAGCACATTCCGGACACGCTCCTAACTTTGAAATCACCCAACGGATCTAACGGAGTCGGTGGAATCCCATTCTGGACCCGTCTTCCCACAGTTCCAACTACGGTCCGATTTCTAAAGCTTAAACTCACATATAGGGACTATGTGTCCAAAAACTCTCCGAATTTCACCACTCAACGTTCCGACAAGTCCCAAAAGCGGAAATAGACATGGGGAAAGAAGTTATTTGCCTACCAACATCACAAATTATTTTGTCTTGAGATAAAGATAGTTAGCCTAGCAGCTTCTGGTGTAGGATTTAGTCACATATGTTTAGGCGGGAGAGCCGTTAGCTAGCCAGTGTTGTTCTACTACTGGTGACGCTTGACGCTCCTCGTCTCGAGATGTCCGCCTGGGTAAGCCAGGTCTAGATACCATCTCCTTTAGTATTTAAAAACTTAGAAGAACAAGCCACCAATAATGAATATCCCTAGTAGGCTACACTTTATGTACATCATGTGTATTGGACTTAGCGGGACTCGGCACAGGGGTCGGGCCCGTCTAGGACAAGAACTAATTTTTCAGACCAACATGTTCGTTTTTTTTGTGCTACATGTAATATTATTTGGTAGGCTTTACTCAAACGTTGACCGGCTTTAGGATAGATTGATTGAATAGAGGAGAGAGAAAGAGAAAATTTCCTCCAAGTTTTCATAAAATACACATTTTAATTTTTTTTTTGAAGGGTTCTTATGTATAAAATCACAATTTTCAAAATAGTTTTTTATATTTATTTTAACCGAACTATGCGGGTCTGATTCTCATGGATGTGAGATACGTAGGCAATATTCATCGGGTCCGGCCCACAATTTTCAAAAATCCAAAAAACTTTTCTTTTAATTTCTTCTCAAAATCCAAAAATAGTTACGTTGTTCTTCAGAAGTTTTGTTTTGAAAATAAAAAAAAAATTCAAAATTCAAAAATATTTTCTCTTTTCTCTAGAAGTCTTTTCTTTCATAAATTCAAAGTATAAGTTTAAAATCCAAAAATATGTACTTTCTTCTTTAGAAGTCTTTATTTCGAACAAAAAATAAAAATAACTTCAAATCCAAGAATATCTTCTTTCTTCTTTAGAAGTCTTTCTTTCGAAAATTCAAAAAAAAAAAGAAAGAATTAAAAATCCAAAATATTTTCCTAATTAGGAGCTTTCATCGGTCTAAATTGTATACGAGTAAGAGTTGGTTTATTTACTTTATTCTTGATCTCCTAAACTACGTAATGATCTGATTCATGTTCAACATGATACGTAGGCAACCTCTAACGGATTCGATCAAAATTCTTTTTAAACCACAAAAAATGAGGAAAATGATTGAAAAAAAAAGAGGAAAGAGAGGAATAAGAAAAGAGAGATTTAAGGTCATGATAAAATGATTCAATTAGCCAGGATGAAGCATGAAGCCTTCCAAGCTCATTTTAGAAATGAAAATGGCATTAGGTGCATGACATACAATGTGTGATTAATATCTGCAAAATGCCTAACTCTAACACGTTTGTTGTTTGTCATCCTAAAGATAAAGCTAAGTAAAGGCGGTTAGTTTCTGATTTACACGGGAGACTCACCCTTACAATACGAGATCTAAAGGAAAAAGTAGAATGACAAACAACAGTGAAAAAGTGTCAGATAATGATGATGTCCATGGACAATTTGTCGAACAAGGTTCGGGATTGGTTAAAGAAGTAAGAGTGTTGAAGCAACAATTGGCAGAGATGTACCAAGCCTGGGTGAATGGACATGCACCGCCCCCACTACCCATATGGCCTTCGAATAATCTTCCTAATGTGTCGGTTGCAACTCAAGTGCCTATCTACATAACAAGTGTTGGATCAAGAAGCTGAATGGTTTTGAAGATTGACAAAGGAACTCAGAGTTGAACCAGGTCCATCACTGCTCATAGACACATGCAGAGTAAATGGCACGTGAGGTGAAAAAGCAGGAGATAAACACAATCAGTGATCTAAAGAGATATCTCTTGATCGAAAAGGTTAAAAATTGACAGGGAGATGGACTCCTTATTAAGTAAGAACAAAATCAAGATAAAGGAGGATTTAGGGAGTTGAGATCAACTGGAACTCTTCCACCAAGGAAGAGTAGCATCCGAATTCTAGTATATCTCTTTGTCTACTAAATCCTATATATTGTTCAGTGTTCTTATTGTAAAAGTACGCACAAAAGCAGAAGCAAAGAAAGAATTGAGAGCAAAAATTGGCAAGGCATTTTGCAAGCAGTTCGTGTGAGATTCAAGTGTGCAACTCTGAAGCTACTTGGACCAGCTAGACGAACCAGTTCCATCTGTTGTCTTTTAGTCTAGTTTATTTGTAGTAGTGATTACAAATTGTACCTTTCAGCTTTATCTAGAAGCAATTGTAACAGGTATTGAGTGTTCAACTTATAGTTAACTTGAAGTTTGTCGCAAATAGCTAGAGGCTAGTTTGCCACAAAGGGTTAGAGTTAATCCTTAGGTTTACAAAAGAGTTTATTTTGTAAATTCTGTTTGGCTCATTGATTTAGTGAAGAGTTTGGGAAAATTCTACTGGGAAGTAGGTCGTGTTTTTTTCACCTTTTGAGCCAGGTGTTTTCCACGTAAAATTGTTATGTTCTTTAAATTCTGTATTTATTATTCCACAAACTGAGGAGTTGGAACACATAGAAGAACCTGGTGCTTCTATAACTTGCACGCGAAAATTGGTCACCACATAAATCACCCCTCTCCCCCTCTTGTGTGGTATTGACATAGATAAATAACAATTGGTATTAGAGTGGGTTATCCTTGAAGAGGCTAACACCTTAGGAAAAGATCAAGATGAGTGCACCACCTGGGATATGGGAAGGACAATCAACTGCTAGGCCACCACTCTTCAATGGCCAGTACTACTCCTGGTAGAAGAACAGGATGAAGGATCACTTAATTGGAGAAGACTATGAACTATGGGACATAGTCACTGACAGCCCTTTGGCCACAATGAAGAAGACTGCTGAAGGAGTAGATATGCCAAAGACAAGAGCTGACTGCACTGCTGAAGACCTAAGAAAATGGGAAAAGAATGCCAAGGCCAAGAAGTGGCTTGTGTGTGGACTTGGTCCAGACGAGTACAGCAGAATTCAAATATGCACCACTGCCAAGGAAATTTGGGACACCTTGGAAGTGGCTCATGAAGGAACTGCACAAGTGAAAAGATCCAGAGGTACATTAACATATTCTCAATATGAGAATTTCTCTATGAAGGAAGGAGATACCATCTTGTACACTAGGTTCACAACTCTGACAAATGAACTAAAATCTCTTGGAAGGACTATCCTGAAGAAGACAAGGTTGAAAAGTTTTTGACAAAGGTTCATCCACTTGAAACGAATGTCCTAGAGTTAAAATTTGAAAATTTAAACTGAAACTAGGAACCAGTAAGAAGACAACTGACAACTCTCAACTCATCTTAGAAGAAAATGTAGGCAGACTAAAGGATGAGTTGTATAAGAAAGATGAACAGATAAGAGTGTTGAAGGAGGAACTTGGTAGGGTTAAGCATGAACTGGACAGAACATGCAAATGGAATAAATCCTCTGATGCTTTAACATGGCTACAGGAAAATCACAGTAGCAATAGAAGAGGACTTGGCTTTGGGAGTCAATTGCCTAAATGGGATCCCAAAAGCAAGTACCTCACTCTTCCTGAGAAAAAAATTTGTACCCACTGTGGTAAGACTGGTCACTACAAAATTGAATGCAATACAAAAGAGCAATCCAGTCAAAAGAATACAAGTTTTGTTCGAAAGAAAAATTGGTTACCAAATTGGGCCAAAAAGGACTTAATTCATCCTTTCTCTTATAGAAAGGGACCCAAACCAATTTGGGTTCCTAAGACTAACTCCTGATTTTCTTTTGTAGGTTCAAGTGAAAGGGAGTTGCTCAAAACACGTGACTGGCAACAAGGAACAGTTCCTTTCACTTGAGAACCTCAAAGGAGGAAATGTCTCCTTTGGAAATGGAAAGAAAGGTGAAATCATTGGGGTTGGTAAAGTAGGTAAGGATGATACACGTTCCATTGATAACATTTACTTGATAGATGGCTTGAAATATATCCTGATCAGTGTGTCACAACTGTGTGACAGAGGTAACCTGGTTGCATTCACTTCTACAAAATGCTTTGTAATTAATCTTATCACTGACAAGATTGTTTTGCAGGGAAAGATAGTGAATAATATATATATATATATATATATATATATCATAGATCTGTTCACTCTGTCAGAAAACGAACTAATGTGTTTAAGTGTGCTGGACAGTGATCCTCTCCTTTGGCACAAAAGACTTGGCCATGCTAGTCTGAATCAACTCAACAAATTAGTATCCAAGGACTTAGTGACAGGACTTCCTAACATTAAGTTCAAGGAAGATAAAGTTTGTAAGTCTTGTGCAAGGGGGAAGCAGGTAAGATCATCTTTCAAAAGCAAGAAAATGGTGAGTACCACCAGGACGATGGAACTGGTCCATATGGACTTGTGTGGTCCTATGAGAACATTAAGCAGAGGTGGTAAGAGATATGTAATGGTGATTGTTGATGACTATTCTAGATTTACCTGGACATTGTTTCTAACGTCTAAAGATGAAGCATTTGACATGTTTACTTCTTTTGTTAGAAAAATATAGAAACAATTAGGAAATCAACTTGCATCAATTAGGTTTGATCATGGCACTGAATTTGAAAATGCCAAATTTGCTGAATTTTGTGATGAGCATGGCATAGATCATAACTTTTCTTCCTTTAGAACTCCACAACAAAATGGAGTGGTTGAGATAAAAAATAGGATACTTGAAGATATGGCCAGGAGCATGCTTCTTTCTAGTAAACTACCTCATAGCTTCTGGGCAAAGCTGTAAACACTGCATGCTATATCATAAATAGGTGCATGACTAGACCACTTGTAGAGAAGACTCCCTATGAGTTACTTAAAGGGAGAAAACCCAATATATCCCATATTAGGGCTTTAAGCTATAAGTAATTTGTGCACAACAATGGCAAGGACTCCCTAGGTAATTTTGATCCCAGAAGTGATGAGGGATTCTTGGGATATTATTCACATAGTAAGGCTTATAAAGTGTATAACAAAAGAACTATGTGTGTTGAAGAGAGTGCGCATGTTGTTTTTGATGAAACTAACATACTCTCTAAGAGACAGGAACAAGTAGATAAAGAAATTGGACTGGTCAGAAACTCAAATCAAACTGGAGAAACACTGGAGGAAGGAACGGGTGATGGAACAGTTTCATCAATCCCAGGCAACATGCCAGGGGGAACTGAGCAACAAAATAATTTCCAAACCTCATTGGAACCTGTCCCTGATCTTGTTCCTCATCAACAAGACACTGTAGGATCTTCAAGTAATACCTAGTTGGTTGTAAAACCACACAGATATCAAAGCTCACACCCCATTGAGAATATTATAACTAATCAAAATCTGGAATCAGAACCAGATCCTCTTTGAAAAATCTGTGTGCGTTTGATGCTTTTCTATTCCTAATTGAACCTAAAAAAATTGTTGAAGCTTTGCAGGATGCAAATTGGATAAATGCAATGCAAGAAGAACTCAACCAATTTGAAGGAGTCAAGTTTGGCATCTGGTACCTAGACCCTTTTGATAGATCAGTGATTGTCACAAAGTGGGTATTCAGAAACAAACTTGATGAAGATGGAACAGTTACAAGAAATAAGGCAAGATTGGTGGTTCAAGGATATAGTCAGGAGGAAGGAATAGACTATGATGAATCCTTTGCTCATGTGGCAAGGTTAGAAGCAATTAGGCTCCTCATAGACTTTGCTGTTTACCTGGAATTCACCCTTCACCATATGGATGTCAAGAGTGCCTTCATGAATGGCTATCTCAAGGAAGAAGTGTTTGTAAAGCAGCCTCCGGGGTTTGAAAACAAGGAGAATCCTGATCATGTGTACAAGCTTGACACAGCACTGTATGGACTCAAGCAAGATCCAAGGGCATGGTATGAAATGCTTTCAAAATTCCTGCTGGAACATGACTACAAGAGAGGTAAAATTGATAGCACCTTATTCTTGAAGGAAAAAGGTAAAGATCTCTTGGTAGTGCAGATATATGTAGATGACATAATCTTTGGGACAACTTCTGAAAAGCTAAGTAAAGAATTTGCTAAACTAATGGGGAGTGAATTTGAATGAGCATGATGGGTGAGCTTAACTTCTTTTAGGATTACAAAATAAACAAAATTCAAATGGAACTATGATCCATCAGCAAAAATATGTGGAAGAATTGCTTAAAAGATTTAAAATGGAAGACTCAAAGGAAATTGAAACTCCTATTGCAACAGCCACAAAATTAGATATAGATGAACCTGGTTCATCTATCGATCAAAAGTTGTATAGAGGAATGATTAGTTCATTGTTGTATCTTACTGCTAGTAGACCTGACATTGTTTTCAGCGTAGGGCTTTGTGCAAAATTTCTGGCTAATCCAAAGGAATCACACTTAACTATAGTGAATAGAATCTTGAGATACCTTAAAGTCACCACCGACCTCTGTCTTTGGTATCCTAAAGGTAGTAATTTTGATCTTGTGGGATATGCTGATGCTGACTATGCAGGCTTTTTGGTAGATAGAAAGAGCACCTCAGGTATGGCACACTTTTTGGGCTCATGTATTGTGTATTGGGCTATGAAGAAACAAAATTCAGTAGATCTATCTACTGCTGAGGCTGAGTATGTAGTTGCAACCTCATGTTGTGCTCAGTTATTATGGATTAAACAATAATTGATGAATTTTGGTATAGAGGTTGGATGCATCCCTATCTTCTGTGATAACACTAGTGTTATCAGTATGACGAAGAACCCCGTTCATCATAAAATAATAAAGCACATAGATGTTAGACACCATTTCTTAAGAGACAACTATGAGAAGGGAATGATCTCTATTGAATTCTGTGCTACTGATAAACAAATTGCTAACATTTTTACTAAAGCACTAAGTAGAGATCATTTTGAAAGGAACAAGTTAGAGTTAGGTATGATTAAGATCACCTAATTGAACCAGTTCAAAACAAAAATGAAAAAAAATATTTGGCTAGGAATTCTGGAATCTGTGTAAATAATCATAATAATCATTGCTCAGTTTCATGCTATAAACAACATACTCTCTTGCCATGTGTTAATATTACTCCTTGGTTACTAGTGATGTTTTTCTATTTTTGAAAATTGAGGCTTAATCAAGAGATTCTAACAAGATGAACCTAGTTCATCACTGCTGGTTCATTTGACAGACGAGGTATGTGCTCACCACTATACACATATTTAAATATTAATAGTTAATCATGAGCGGGACTCTATATATAACAAGTTTTTTTCAAATGCTAGTCCTTATCCTAAATTTGAACTTGCTCCAAAGAGTCCAATCAAATTAAAAAGGCCTAGATTATAGGGTAGTCATAACCGTCACCTTGCACCTGACACTTCTGAACCGATTAGACTTCTTCTTGACCCAAATTACACCCGTTGTGTATTAATTACCCAAGTCTTTAAGAAACCCATCATCACTTCTCTAATTCTTCATTCACTTTCTTCCTAAAAGGCATAATCGTCGAAACCCTTTCAACCTTCTGCTCAAACATCTTGATCCTAATCTTCTTCCTTTCTTCAACAAAAGTTCATCACAATGGATAATACTCCACCACCTGCTTCATCCGCCTCCACCACATCTGACTACATTATCACACTTGAAGATACTGGTTCCACCCATCTCAATCAAATTCTTCTACCCCATCTCAATCCCATCCCACCACCCCTAAAAAACAATCATGTCACGTCTTTTCTAATCACTCCCGTTGTTCAACCAAGCCCTAATCCAGAACCCAAGAAAAGGTGTGTCAAAATGCTAGCTAGAAAAACTATGGCTTCTGGATCTCTGGCTAGGAAATTGAACGCTAAGCTTTAAGTCA
The DNA here is from genome assembly GCA_005239505.1 of Nicotiana paniculata. Taxonomy (NCBI): domain Eukaryota; kingdom Viridiplantae; phylum Streptophyta; class Magnoliopsida; order Solanales; family Solanaceae; genus Nicotiana; species Nicotiana paniculata. Next base: position 114,303 of record ML358895.1, on the reverse strand, counting down.
GCCAGGATCAAGATTCTGAGAACTCCAATGACTCCTTCAATTCAGCAACTGATGGGGAAGAAACTGGTTCATCCGATTATGAACATGTATCATCAACTCCTAAAATTGGGTCTGAGCCTGAACCAGTCACTTTTGAAAACAGGTTTGTTCTGATTGGGTCTGTAGTAAGTGTGGAAGTTCCTGATAGATGACAAATAGGTGGTAAATATAAAATTGTGAAAGAAAATGAGAGAGAGGGAGGTGGAAGTACTCTGAGGGGAACAGGGGTAGAAGGTACTCCATTGGCGGTTTGTGGTACTGTCCCAGTGGTAGTTGAAAAAGGTTCCACAGACTTAGGGGGAAGTAACTCAGGAGAGGCTGTTGAGGGGTTAGAAAATCTTCGACATTCTACTGATGAACCTGGTTCATCCATTGAGGAAACTTTGGCTGACCTTATGAGAAAGTTAGGGGAGAGTATACACCCAAAGGGAAGAGGACACCCAAGACTAAAAAGGTTGAAACTCCAGTGGCAAGTAAGAAGAGAAAAGCCACTCCCTCTGCTGAAACTTCCATTCCTAGAAGACGAACTAAACGGAGTGCAATTAGGCAGAGTGAAGAGGAGTTGCAGAAGGCTTTGAAGGAGAGTAAGAGAAAGAGAATTGAAAATGGAAGGCAAAGGTGTTTGAGCCTGTAGAGGCTTCTGAGGTTGAGGAGATGGACCTGGTCCATCGAGAAGAACAAATGGCAGATGTTGAGGTTCAGACACCCAAACCCAAGAAAGCTAAGACTTCTTCCAAGAAGCCTGCATCTATGTCTGCTACACCCTCAACTATTGCCAAGAGGACTAGGTCTACCCTGAAATCAAAGAAGGTTCAGATTGATGAATAGGACGATTGGAGTGGTGAAGAAGCTGAGGAGTCTGGATTGACCAAATTTGGGAAATGCACTATTCTAAAGGGGAGATTATTGAAGGATCTGGAGGAGTCTGGCATGGTTTACCTATTGGATACCTTGGAAGTGTAGGCTGGAAGGACATGGTCCTTCAGTTAGATGGTAGGCTGGCCCAGAGTGAGATTGTAGAGTTCATGGCCAATGCTAAGGTCAAGGATGGCAGGGTCTCCAGTAAGGTAAAGGGGACTAAAATCACCTTTGATTCCAAAGATCTAGGCGAAGTTCTTGGGATTCCAACTGAGGGATATGATGATTATACAAGGCAGAAGTGGCCCAGCTTGGATGATCTTCCTTCTGCACTACAGATTACCAGAAGGTTCAGTGATAATGCTGAAGAAGTGGAACCAAGGGCTGTGTACAAAAGCGAGATGAAACCCCAGCACAAGGTGGTGTTTGAGTTCATCAACAAATGCGTATTGCCCAGGCAAGAGAGAAGGCACATAGCAAACTATATGGATTTAACCCTCATGGAGTTCCTGGACAGTGGAAGGCAAATCAACTGGCCCTATTTCATTATTCAGTTGCTGGACAGAGTGGTAAATGGTTCCAAGGCCCATGCCATCCCATATGGTTTCCTCCTAACGACTGTGCTGGCTCACTTCAAAGTTCCCTTGAAGAAGGCAAAAATGGCCACTGTCAAGGACCATTTTAGGAAGAACACGCTTATGGAATGTGATTATATCGTGAATGTTCCTGACAATGAACCTGGTTCATCCAGCAAAACGCTTGTAAACAGCAAGGTCAGGGCGCTTGTACAAGAAGGTGGGGTTAAGGATGCTGAAATTCTTCAATTAAAGACCCGCCTTGCAGAGGTTGAGACTGAGCGAGATGCCCTCAAAACTAAACTGGCCAACGAAAAGGAGAAGAATGAAGGGATTCTTCAAAATATGCCATCCCTCCTCCAAGCAAAGAACTCAACCTCCACTCCTTCCCAGCCTTAGGTGTCCAGTGCGCTGTGGTTACCCCTCTATGACCCAAATTCGGGATTTTTTTGCTATATTTTGCTCATGATTGTAACTACTTTTATTTCTTTGTGTGTTTGGTGGCTGAACTATGCATCTATCAATGGATTTTGCTGTTTCTGCTCTTATTTGTTTTGTCTCACTTTCTTTGATAGTTTGCATTCTTGGTCCACTATTGATGATTAATACATGTTTGCACTTGCAATTTCCCCAGTGGCCATGAGTAATTCTTATCAATCTGGTAATTCTAACATTTAATTTTTCGATGATGCCAAAAGGGGGAAGATGTGCTATATTGAAAAAATGTGATATTTAAAACCTAATGAACCTAGTTCTTTGTAATAAATGCTTAATGCTCTAAAAGGTATCAATGTTCGATTAAAGTGATTACATGCCTAAGCACATAGTTTGTCATCATCAAAAAGGGGGAACTTTTTGGATCAAGAAGCTGAATGGTTTCGAAGATTGACAAAGGAACTCAGAGTTGAACCATGTCCATCACTGGAGACATAGACACATGCAGAGTAAATGGAACGTGAGGTGCACACGCAGGAGATAAACACAATCAGTGATCTAAAGAGATATCTCCTGATCGAAAAGGTTGCAAATTGCAGGGAGATGGACTCCTTATTCAGTAAGAACAGAATCAAGATAAAGGAGGATTCAGGGAGTTGAGATCAACTAGAACTCTTCCACCAAGGAAGAGTAGCATCCGAATTCTAGTATATCTCTTTGTCTACTAAATCCTATATAGTGTTCAGTGTTCTTATTGTACAAGTACGCATAAAAGCAGAAGCAAAGCAAGATTGAGAGCAAAAATTGGCAAGGCATTTTGCAAGCAGTTCGTGTGAGATTCAAGTGTGCGACTCTGAAGCTACTTGGACCAGCTAGAAGAACCAGTTCCATCTGTTGTCTTTTAGTCTAGTTTATTTGTAGTAGGTGATTACAAATTATACCTTTCAGCTTTATCTAGAAGAAATTATAACAGGTACTGAGTGTTCAAGTTATAGTTAACTTGAAGTTTGTCGGAAATAGCTAGAGGCTAGTTTGCCACAAAGGGTTAGAGTTAATCCTTAGGTTTACAAAAGAGTTTATTTTTTAAATGATGTTTGGCTCATTGATTTAGGGAAGAGTTTGGTAAAATCCTACTGGGAAGTAGATCGTGTGTTTTTCACCTTTTGAGCCAGGTGTTTTCCACGTAAAATTGTTGTGTTCTTAAAATTCCGCATTTATTATTCCGCAAATTGTAGGAGTTAGAACACATAAAAGAACCTGGTCCTTCTATAACTACTGCACGCAAAAATTTGTCACCACACAAATCACCCCCCGTTATTGTGTGGTATTGACATAGATAAATAACAACAAATAACCCATTGTACCAACCTGGATTCAGTTCGAACGTTAATCTTCCCACTATCCCTAGAACCTCCATTGCACGTCCTCCAACCACACCCCTTAGAAATGACCAGCATACTGTACCCATTGTCCATACTTTCACTGTCTCTCAACCTAATATTTATCAAAAGTCCAACAATGATCCCCCAATTCAATGCTCATGATGCTCAACACTACTCTCTGGAACTGACTTTCAAGGTTCCAGATTCATACAAGCATACTCCTCAGAACGTGTTCCCAATTGAGATCGAAAAGCCCGATAAGAATATAGAACAAGAGGAACTGACCAAAAAAATGAAGAGCTTGTAACAAACTTTGAGAACCATACAGGGTTTGGGAGGCCACAGGAGTGTTTCGTTCAATGATCTATGCATGTTTCCCTAAGTTCATTTGCCACCCGTCTTCAAGATCCCCAAGTTTGACAAGTATGATGGGCATGGTGCTCCCGTTGCCCGTTTGAAGAGGTATTGTAACCAATTGAGGGGAGCAGGAGGCAAAGAAGAGTTAATCATGGCTTATTTTAGGGAAAGTTTGACAGGAATTGCTTTAGAGTGGTTCATAGATCTAGACATGTCTGACTCGCATGTTTGGAATGACATGGCTCATGATTTTGTCCAACAATTTCAGTACAATGTTGATATAGTGCCAGACTGCTTCTCTCTTGTCAACATAAAGAAGAAACCCACAGAAAGATTCAGAGAATATGCAATCAAATAGAGGGAGTAGGCTGCTAGGGTCAAACCGTCAATGAAAGAAATGGGGATGATTGACTATTTTCTCCAAGCTCGGGATCCTGATTACCTCCATTACATGTTAGACGCCATTGAAAAACCTTTTGCTGAGGTGATTAAGATTAGAGAAATAGTTGAGAATGACATGAAGACAGGAAGAATATTGAGTCAGGCCACCTTCAAAGCCACATCGCAGGCCATCCAGAATGGTTCGGGGGATTTGGAAAACAGAAACAGGAGAGAAGAGGGATCCATGATGGCTTTAAGCTCAAGGGTGGCCCGCAGGTCATCCAACCAATCATATATGCCACCCAGAACATCCCAACATTACCACCCACATCATGATGCTTCATATGCTGTGGCACCGCCTCACTATGGGTGATAAACACACAACCCTACACACAACCACAAAATCACACCCAAAGCCGAGCTTAACCTCCCAGAAATGTTAGTCCCTACCAAGCTCCATATAATCCCCAATATAATGTTATCCAATACAATCCCCGCCCAATAGAGCCTCCCAGAAGAAATCAATTCACCCCTATTGGTGAATCGTATTCAAGTGTGTTCCAAAAGCTAACCAGGCTAGGTTTGCTGCAGCCAGAGGCCTCGAATCGGCCAAACCTCGAGTCCCCTTCGCACCGAGTTGATGCTAGATGTGAATACCATTCTGGAGCGATGGGACACGATACTGAGGACTGTTGGACTCTAAAAAAAGAGCAGTGGAGGACTTCATTAAGGTCAAGGCAATAGTTCTTAGTGGAGAAGAGGTCCTTAATGTGATAAACAATCTTTTGTCTACTCACAACACCGGGCCAGTTGTTGAAATGATCTGTGATAATGGGGAGTTTGATCTGGCACTGAAAGCCATAGTAGCCATGCCTCGACAGAAGAGAAACCTAAAACACTCGCTAATCCATGAAAAGTTCTCTATCATATGGGGATCTCGGTAGTCGGTCTTGCTGTCCTTTATGCATCCAAATTATTTCAGGTTGTAATCCAGATGTTTTACGTTATTGTCTTACTTTATGATGTAAACCCTTTTATCTTAATGCAAATAAATGAAATCAATATGTCTCTTTTCTTAATCTTGTCCCTTTTTATTCTCTTTTCAGCTCTATTAATGTAGATTTTAATAACATGACATGCTTGCGGACTTCATGCCCAGATCCTAAAATGCTGTTAGACTTAGAAATATTGAATCAAGAAGCAGAATGTGTTGAAGATAAGGCTTGTAAGCAAAAGAAACAAAGAACTGGAATGAAGTTGAGATTCCCTCTCTTTGGATCATTGTTGAAGCCGAGATTGAGGATGAAGAGTAGGTCAAAACCTGTCTGGAACAATTGACTGTGATTGATGAATAATGATTGGATGCAGTTTGCCATGGGCAGTTGTACCAACAAATAATGGCCCGTGCCAACAAGAAAGTGCGACCCAGGAAAGTTGAAGTGGGGCAACTCGTCTTGAGACGTATTCTTCCCCACTATAAAGAAGCTAAGGGAAAATTTGCTCCAAATTGGAAAGGTCTGTGCATTGTAACAAGAGTGTTGCCAAATGGAGCGTTTATTTAGGAGACACTGAAGGAAATGTACCCAAGACAACAGTCAATGTAGATGTAGTCAAAAGGTGCTATGTTTGACTCACTACTCGGTGTTAACATTCTCTGATTGGGATGACGAAGGCTTTAATTTTCGCTACCCAAACACTATCAACCCATTGCAAACCCTTTGAGCTGAATATTTTTTCCTTGATAACCCTCTTTGGAACCTTGTATTTAAAAAGAATGAATAAAAGGAAAAAAAGAAAAAAAAATAGAGAAAAAAATCAAAACAAGTTCCTGTTAATTGAACTACGTCCGACTTGATTCCGAAAGGATACGTAGGCAGCCTCACTCTGGGTTCGGTCATACCAAAACAAAAATTCACATTCCCTTAAAAGTGAAAATTGGGGCAGATGTTACAATGGTTCGGTGATGATTTCGCCCGAAAGGTTCCAAATCCAATTTCATTTTACCCAAATCCTTTCAAGTCCTTCCGATCAATTGGAGAGAATGTTCATAAATTGGAGGATACAATTACTTGGATCGGATGCAACCACTTAAGAGAAATAAAATGAGAGAGACCTATTAGGAAAAACCCTAACAGGCACTGTAGGTCAATGATGAGTAGAGAAAATAAAAATGAGAGAGTTTTGTTAGTGAAAACTCAAAAAGGGTACTATAAGGCAATTTCGATAAGAGAAATGAGAGAGGTCAGCTAGCGAAAACCTACAAAGGGCACTTTTGATTGGAAAGAGGATCCACGCAGCCATGACATCAATACATTCCTGAGCAAGGTTTCTCGGTTTCAAGTCAAAAGGTGTGATGAGTTTTCGAGAATCAGACGGTTTACATAGATCATGCATCCAGTCCAAAACACTTGTCATGTTCATTGAAGTTTGCATGTACTCCCATATAAGTTCGTCTTTATGTTCCCTAAAAGGGACACCTCTTATTTTAAACTCATTCTCTATTCCATTGTTTGTTTTTTTTCTTTGACTCCCTTTCAGTCTAACCTTGTTTCTAAAATAAGGCAAAGAAAAGACGGCAAGACCGATTTACAAGGTTCTCATTTGAAGAGAGTTGATATATTCAAAAGGCGCCCAGCCTCGGTAAGGGCATCAAGTCGACCCCTGACTGACCATGATTGGGTGATGCTTTGAAAAGGAAAACTTTGAAAGAAGTAAGAAGTGAAACGCCCACAAAGGCAGAATAAACTTGAAAAAAAGTAAGTCCCACGCGACCTCATGGAAAAGTTTGGAAAAGGCAAAGGTTCTCCAGGGTCAGAAATGCAGTTGGTATTCAGGAAATAATCAGTTGCAATTGAAATCATTAAAGAAGATGAACCGAGCTCAAGAGATCGAAATAATCAAGGCCACAAACCGACCACCATTTTGAAACTAACAAATATTTCTTTGTTCAGAACAGGAACAAAACATTTTAGGAAATATTTCGTGAAAAGATGAACACCGCCAAGTGAAGTTCTCAAATCCTTGATTTTTTCCAATATACATATATTTATTTTATTTTTAGCTTCATTGTAGGGAGCCAATATCCTATCTTTAATACAGGGTACTACATCCCGTGGCTGCATTACTTATTGTCAACATAGGTACGACATTCCCTAGTAGCATCTCAGAGCACCACGAGACTCATTTTATTGACAGCATAGCGTACAACATTCCCTAGTACCATCTCATAGTTCCACATGCCTCATTTTATTTGCAACATAGGGTAAAACATACCTTAGTAGAATTTTAAAGCGCCACGAGCCTCATTTTATTGCAAGCATAGGTTACGGCATTCCCTAGTAGCATCCCGTGTTCAACGAGCCTCACCTTATTGCCAACACAAGGTACTGTATCCCCTGGCTGCATTACTTATTGCCAACATAGAGTATGACATTCCCTAGTAGCATCTCAGAGCGCCATAAGCCTCCGTATATGAAACATAGGGTATGGCATTCCCTAGTAGCCTCCCAGAGTGCCATGAGCCTCATCTTATTGCCAACACATGGTACTACATCCCCTGGCTGCATTACTTTCTTCCAACATAGGGTACGACATTCCCTAGTAGTATCCTAGAGTGCCACGAGCCTCATCTTATTGTCAACACATGGTACTACATCCCCTGGTTACCTTCCATCCTATTAACACAGGGTACGACATCCCCGATTATTCAAAAAAAAAGAAGAAGAAACCCATGTCTTTTTCAATTCTTTATTCTGCAATAGCAAAGATAGTTTAATGTGTTTTCAATAACTCACAAATATTTCCTAGTGTAAACTGGGGCAGAAATGTTTTGTTCGTTTTGTTTGTTTGTTATGACTTGTAGGTTTTTATGCAAAACACATATTGGATGTGCAAAAATAAGATTCCATCTCTTGGCATAAAAAGTGAAATGTTTGATCTTAATACCAGCCGCAACTAGCTTTGACGTAATGCATGTGGAGACATTGGGTCTCAAGATATCTTCTCATTTTCTGATCAAGAATCAAGCCTGGGAGAATATTTCATTGTTTTCTACATTGAGAGCATCAAGTTTTAGTCTAAATTCAATGGGGAAGCAAGTCAAGAATCAAGACAGGACTCCAGATGGCATTTAGATAGAAATTTTTTAACTCTTAGATTTCAAGAGTATGTAATTTTCTTTTCATTTTGATGTAATAGTAGGAACCGCGGATCGGAACCTCGATGGAACTTCGCTCGACTCGACATCTAAGCATACTCTATCAGTCATTTTCACTTGAACTATATGTGACCTGATTCCCTTATAACCCGTGATATGTAGGTTGCCTAAAACCAAGGCTCGATCGCACCTTTTTCTTTTATCTTCTTTTCCTTTTTAAATATTAGTGAAGTAAAAAATTAGTCACCTTGTTCATTTTCTTTTCCTGAAAACTCTTCATGTTTTCAAGAAAAGAAGGGAATGTTGTGAACAACTAATTTTTTACCACACTTAAGAAAATAAAAAACTACAAAAAATATTCACATTCTTAGAGTATAAGTTTTGTTCCTATTTTTAAATAAAAGAAAATTTACAATATATATATGTCATGACCCAAAAGGTCATCCCTTGTTTTAAAAGTCATAACTGAGTTCCGAGGCCTTGAAAACCTCCTTTTATCTCACCTCATTTTGCGTGCACAACCCGGGCGTATATCCGGGAGGCTTTTGTAGGAAAAATTGAGAAAAATGCTAATTATGTCTTTAAAATTGAATTTAAGTTGACTTCGGTCAACATTTTGGGAAAACAGACCCGGACACGAGATTTGACGGTCCCGAAGGGTCCGTAGGAAAATATGGGACCTGGGCGCATGCCCGAATTGAATTCCGAGGTCCCAAGCCCGAGAAATGAATTTTTAAATGAAATTGTTTAATTGAAATTATAAGAGTTTTTGGAAATTTTATTTTATTTGAAATTTATGGTATCGGGCCCGTATATTGGTTCCGGATCCCGGTACAGGTTTAATATGATATTTGGGTTGTGCCTGTAAAATTCGGTAAGAAACAGAGCTCATTTGACGTGATTCGGACCCGTAGTTGTGAAATTTGAAACTTTGAAAGTTTTGAGATTTTTCTTTAAATTCTATGTTAAATTCGCTGTTTAAGATGTTATTTTGGAGATTTTATCGCACGAGTATGTCCGTAGGATGTTTTTAAGGTTGTGTGTATGTTTGGTTTGCAGCCCCGAGGGCTCGGGTGAATTTCGGATAGGCGTCAGAGTGTTGTTGGACTTAGAAAATCTGGTGTAGTTGCTGTTTGCTGGTGTCCAGGTAATTGACCCATGCGAACGCGTGGTAACCCACGCGAACGCAATGAGAAAACGAGGAAGGGGTTGGGATTTGCTCTATGCGAACACATAGACCTAGGGTGCGAACGCGGAGCATTGGGAAATTACTCTATGCGAACGCATCAGGTTAACCACGAACGCACAACAGTAGGGGGA
>ML358895.1:72371-104778 GCA_005239505.1 Nicotiana paniculata | reverse complement strand
GGGGGGGGGGGGGGGGGGGGGGGGGCTGGCCAGGAACTAGGTGAGCTATGTGAACGCCTCCCCTTAGACGCGAATGCGTAGGCCAGGGGGAAAAAGCATATGCAAACGCGACCAAAGGCACGCGAACGCATAGAAGACCAGTCCAGTTCGTTTTTAAAAAAAACAGTAGCAAAACGGGAATTAGGCCATAACTTCATATTTCAAAACCAAGGAAGCTTAGGGGCGATTGTTGAAGAGGGACTTCATCACCAAATCATATATTTGTTCTTAACTTCATTCCCTTAAATTTCCATCAACACCCACTAGATTTTTAGGCCTAAATATACCTCTTCAAGGGTTAGAAATTAGGGATTTTAGGAGAAATTGGGGGTTTTACAAATTTGGCAATTTAGACCTCGATTTGAGGTCGGATTCCGAAACTAATTATATATTCGGGCTTGTGGGTGTATGGGTGATCGGGTTTTGGTCTGAACCTCGTGTTTTGACCAAGCGGGCCCGGGGTCAATTTTTGACTTTTTGGGAAGAATGATAGAAAACTCATAATTAAGCATTAGGGTGGAATTATTTAGCATTTATTGATATTATTTAGCTAATTATGTCTAGATACAATTGAATTGGAGGCGAATTCTAAAGGAAAGGCGGTAATTGAGGCTTGAGTTGGTCGTGAAATTCGAGGTAAGTGTTTGGATTAACCTTAGCTTGGGGGAATAGGTATTGTGTCTTACTTGCTACGTGTTAGTGATTTTTTCAAAGTATAGGTGTGGTGACGAGTACCAATACATTGGTTTCAAGCATGACCGTGAGTCAAATATTGTGATTTATGTGATCTTTCATTAAGCATTACTTGAGTTTAATTTGATCATTATCCGTGTTGGCGGTATTTCCTTGGTATTGATCATTGTTGAATATTGGTTCAAGTTGAGCATTACTACTTGAAATTAACTGACTAAATGAAATTGGTTATAGTTGTTTCTCTTGCCGGGATGATATTAATTCTATCGTTGGCTCCCTTGTCGGGATGTTATGGTTCTTATTATTGTTATATTGTTGAATTTCCTTCCCCGATTGTTGTTATTGATTTGTTTGGGTGAGGAAGAGTTTAAAGAACGAAGGGTGATGCCGTGTATGATATTGTGAGGAAGAGAGTAAAATCACGAAGGGTGATGTCGTGCCATATTATGATATTAAAAGCACGAAGGGTGATGTCGTGCCGTTTCTATTGATTTATTGTGAGGATGAGAGTAAAAGAACGAAGGGTGATGCCGTGGATTCTGTTTATTATTTGGTGAGGATGAGAGTAAAATCACGAAAGGTGAAGCCGTGCACTTGTTTTTTTGTGCTGCCATTTCTGTTGTTTAAATTGATATATAATTTATTGCTTTACTTATTATCTCCATTAGCTGATATTTCCTCCCCTCAGAATGTTCCCCTTTCATGGTATTAAGCTGCTTAATTCTTGTTGTTATTATTTTCTCCGTATATGATTAAACTGCACATGTTTAGTTGGTTGTCGTGTCCTAGCCTCGTCACTACTTCACCGAGGTTAGGATCGACACTTACTCAGTACATGGGGTCGGTTGTACTGATGCTACATTCTGCACTTTTGTGCAGATTCTGGTATTGGACTCTTGGGACCTTAGATCAGGGTTGCTGCCTTCAGTCCAGCGGAGACTCCGAGGTAGATCTGCAGACTTTCGCAGGCCTTGGTGTTCCCTCCTATTTCATTTCTGTTATGTTCTTATTCAATTTTGAGACATATGTATTTTTTTTTGGTTCAGACTCCTATTTGTAGTATTCATAGACAGTCCGTGAGATTTTGACACTTTTTCTGGGAGCACTTTGGTTCTGGATTTCGTATTAGTATTATATCAAACTGTTGAATCATGTTATCTCGTATTTTAAATTTTCGTGATTTTATTATAAAGACTGGTAAACTGTTAAAGATAAAGGAATAAGGTAATTAGTTAGAAATGTTGGCTTGCCTAGCGGGTTCAATGTTAGGCGCCATCACGGTCCCGACGGTGGGAAATTCATGTCGTGACAAGTTGATATTAGAGCACTAGGTTTCTTAGGTCTCACAATTCACGGACAAGCTTAGTAGAGTCTGAGGGATCGATACAGAGACATCTGTGCCTATCCCTCAAAGGCTATAGAGTTTAGGAATGACTTCACATCTATTCTTCTCTGTCGTGCGATTTGAATATTGAATGTTAACTGTATTTCTACTCTATTCTCTCGCAGATGGCGAGAACACGTGCTTCTTCATCCAGTGATCAGCAGCCCAAGTCTCCAGTTGCTGCTCCTACGAGGGGCCGAGGACGAGGCCGAGGCCATGCTAGAGGCCGAGGCAGGGGCAGAGCTCAGCCTAGAGCAGCAGCCCCAGTGGCGGAGCCTCAGGTAGAGTTTGCTGATGAGTTTCCTGCCCAGACAGTCCCGATTGGACCATCTCAGGTTCCCGAGGGGTTCATTGCCATCCCGGTACTCCAGGATGCTCTAGTCCGTCTAGTGGACCTCATGGAGAGCGTTGCTCAAGCAGGTTTACTTCCTACAACACCAGTAGTCTCTTAGGCTGAGGGAGGAGCCCAGACTCCCGCTACTCGCACTCAGAAGCACTTGGCTTCTCAGTTCCAGACCCCAGCACCTCAGATAGCTGGGGCAGTTCAGCCGGGTATTGTGGCTCAGGCCGGTGATGGAGCAGCTATGTCTGCTGATGCTTTGTGGAGGTTGGACTGGTTCACCAACCTGTTTAATACTACTTATAGCGGTGCATCTTTAGAGGATCCCCAGGACTATTTGGATAGCTGCCACGAGGTTCTACGGAACATGGGGATAGTGGAGACCGATGGGGTTGACTTTGCTACTTTTCGTCTGTCAGGTCCCGCCAAAACCTGGTGGAGAGATTATTGTTTGGCTAGACCAGCGGGATCACCGCCTTTGAATTGAGCCCAGTTCTCTGATTTGTCTCTGGAGAAGTTTCTCCCTATCACTCAGAGAGAGGATTATAGGAGGCAGTTTGAGCGTCTCCAGTAGGGTTCTATGACCGTCATTCAGTATGAGACAAGATTCATTACCTTGTCCCGTCATGCTATTATGATACTTCCCACAGACCGAGAGAGGGTGAGGATGTTTATTGAGGGACTGGCTCAGCCGATCAGATTGCAGATGGCGAAGGAGACAAAGAGTGATATTTCCTTCCAGGATGCAGCCAATGTGGACAGACGAGTTGAGATGGTTCTATCACAGGGGAGTGGTCAGGGGTCTGACAAGAGGCGTCGTCATTTTGGCCGGTTCAGTGGTGCCTCATCTAGGGGCAGGGATTCTTTTGGTAGAGGCCATCCTCCTAGGCCGTTTCTGTCAGCACTTCAGGTTTCTCGCAGTGCTCTAGATGGCTGTGGTTCTCACATGCAGTATTCTGATCAGTTGCCCTACAGTGCACCACCAGCTACTATTAGTGCATTGCCGCTCCAGAGTTTTCAGAGTGGTTACTCAAGTCGTCACCGTCAGTTTCAGGGCCAGCAGTCTCAGCAGCCGAGATCTTGTTATACTTGTGGTGGTCCGGGGCACATTGCTAGATTTTACCCTCGAGCCTCGAGCAGTTCTCAGCACCAGGGTTCTCGTGCCATGGTTCCCACACCAGGTGTTCCACCACCCACTCAGCCAGCCAGAGGTGGGGGTCGAGGTGTTAGAGATAGAGGTCAGGCAGTTAGAGGTGGAGACCAGGCTACTAGAGGTAGAGGTCATCCAGTAGGAGGCCGTCCCAGGGATGTAATTCAGAGTGTTGGGGCCCAACCCTGATGTTATGCTATTCCAGCCAGACCTGAGGCCAAGGCCTCCTATGGGGTTATCACAAGTATGGTTTCAGTTTGCAGAAGGGATGCTTCAGTTTTATTTAATCCAGGGTCCACATATTCCTATGTGTCATCTTACTTTGCTCCTTATTTGGTTATGCCTCGTGATTCTCTGAGTACTCCTGTATATGTGTCTACACCGGCGGCTGATTCTATTGTGGTAGATCGTGCCTACCGTTCACGTGTAGTGGTTATTGGTGGTCTTGAGACCAGTGTAGATCTTCTACTCCTTGATATGGTAGATTTTGATGTTATTTTGGATGCATTGGTTTTCGCCTTATCATGCCATCCTGGACTGTCATGCAAAGACCGTGACCTTAGCATTACCAGGTTTACCTCGACTGGAGTGGAGAGGGACTCCTGGTCATTCTTCTAGCAGGCTTATCTCATATATGAAGTCTCGGCGTATGGTCGAGAAGGGGTGTTTGGCCTATTTGTCTTATGTTTGTGATTCTAATGCCGAGGTTCCTTTTATGGAGTCTGTGCCCATTGTCCGTGAGTTTCCAGAGGTGTTTCCCGCAGATCTGCTGGGTATGCCACCCGACAAGGACATTGACTTTTGCATTGATTTAGCTCCGCACTCAACCCATTTCTATTCTGTCATATCATATGGCCTGAACAGAGTTGAAGGATTTGAAAGAAGAGTTGCAGGACTTTCTTGAAAAAGGCTTCATTAGGCCTAGTGTCTCGCCTTGGGGTGCGCCGGTGCTGTTTGGTAAGAAGAAAGATGGTTCGATGAGGATGTGCATATATTATCAGTAGTTGAACAAGCTTACCATCAAGAATAAGTATCTGTTGCCGAGAATTGATGATTTGTTCGATCAGCTTCAGGGTGCCAAGGTATTTTCGAAGATTGATATAAGATATGGCTACCATCAGCTGAGGATTAGGGCATCTGATGTCCCTAAGACAGCTTTTCACACTCGGTATGGGCATTATGAGTTCTTAGTGATGTCATTCGGGTTGACCAATGCCCCAACAACTTTCAAGGACTTGATGAACCGAGTGTTCAGGCCTTATTGGGAATCCTTCGTGATTATCTTCATTGATGATGTTCTGATCTATTCCCGCAGTCCGGAGGAGCATGAGCAACACCTTCGAGTCGTTCTCCAAACTCAGAAGGACAGTCAGTTATATGCTAAGTTTTCGAAATGTGAGTTTTGGTTGGGTTCAGTTGCATTTTTGGGTCATGTTGTATCAGTAGAGGGTATTCAGGTGGATCCTAAGAAGATTTTAGCGGTCAAGAATTGACCTAGACCCACATCACCTACAGAGATCCAGAGTTTCTTTGGTTTGGGGGGCTATTACCGTCGATTTGTGGAGGGGTTTTCGTCTATTGCAGCCCCAATGACCAGGTTGACTCGGAAGGGTGCCCAGTTCAGGTGGTCAGAGGAGTGTGAGGCGAGCTTCTAGAAGCTCAAGACAGCTTTAACTACGGCGCCGGTGTTAGTTTTGCCCACCGGTTCAGGGCCATATACTGTGTATTGTGATGCATCTCGGGTTAGACTTGGTGCAGTGTTGATGCAGGATGGCAAGGTTATTTCATATGCTTATCTAGTTCATGATTTGGAGTTAGCATCCATTGTCCACGCGCTGAAAATTTGGAGGCATTATCAGTATGACATGTCATGTGAGGTGTTCACGGATCATAAAAGTTTGCAATATTTGTTCAGGAAGAAGGAGTTGAATTTGAGGCAGAGGAGGTGGTTGGAGCTATTGAAAGACTATGACATCACCATCTTATATCATCCGGGGAAGGCCAATGTGGTGGCCGATACTTTGAGTAGGAAGTCAGCCAGTATGGGTAGTCTCGCATATATTCCGGTCGGGGAGAGACTGCTTGCTTTGGATGTTCAAGCTTTAGCCAATCAGTTCATGAGATTGGATGTTTCTGAGCCCGACCGTGTTCTAGCTTATATAGTTTCTCGCTCTTCATTATTTGATCGTATTCGAGATCGGCAGTATGATGATACTCATTTGTGTGTCCTCAGGGACACGTTGCGGCACAGTGGTGCCAAGCAGGTTACTATTGGTGATGATGGAGTTTTACGGATGCAAGGTCGTATTTGTGTGCCCAATGTGGATGGACTTCATGAGTTGATTTTAGAGGAGGCCCATAGTTCCCAGTACTCCATTCATCTGGGCGCTGAATAAGGTTAAGATCATTCAGGATAGACTTGGTACAGCTCAGTCCAAGCAGAAGAGTTATGCCGACCGCCGAGTTCGTGATGTGGCATTCATGGTCGGAGAGCGGGTGTTGCTTCGGGTGTCGCCCATGAAGGGCGTGATGAGATTTGGGAAGAAGGGCAAGCTAGGGCCTAGGTACATTGGTCCGTTTCATGTGTTTATGCTTCGGAAGTATCACGGTGATCCATCCCAGGTTTTAGACTTCAGTAGTGTCTAGTTGGACAAGGACTTGACCTATGAGGAGGAGCCGGTAGCCATTTTAGATTGGCAGGTTCGTTAGTTGAGATCGAAGAGTTATCCTTCGGTTCGTGTTCAGTGGAGGGGTCAGCCTGCCGAGGCAGCTACCTGGGAGTCCGAGTCCGTTATGCGGAGCCGATATCCCCATCTTTTCCCCGAGTCAGGTATTTTTCTATGTCCGTTCGAGGACGAGTGTTTGTTTTAGAGGTGGAGAATATGAAGACCCAAAAGGTCATCCCTTCTTTTAAAAGTCAGAACTGGGTTCCAAGGCCTTGAAAACCTCTTTTTATCTCACCTCATTTTGCGTGTGCAGCCCGAGCGTATATCTGGGAGGCTTTTGTATGAAAAATTGAGAAAAATGCTAATTATGTCTTTAAAATCAAATCTAAGTTGACTCCAGTCAACATTTAGGTAAACAGGCCCGGACCCGAGATTTGACGGTCCTGGAGGATCCATAGGAAAATATGGGACCTTGGCATATGCCCGGAATTGAATTCCGAGGTCCCAAGCCCGAGAAAATTTTTAAAAGAAATTATTTAATTGAAATAATAATAGTTTGTGGAAATTTGATTTTATTTGAAATTGATGGTATCGGGCCCGTATTTTAGTTTCGAATCCTGGTACAGGTTTAATATGTATTTGAGTTGTGCCTGTAAAATTTGGTAAGCAACGGAGGTATTTCACGTGATTCGGACCCGTAATTGTGAAATTTGAAGCTTTGAAAGTTTTGAGAATTTTCTTTGAATTCTATGCTAAATTCGTTGTTTAAGATTTTATTTTGGCGATTTGATTGTACGAGTAAGTCCGTAGTATGTTTTTAAGGTTGTGTGCATGTTTGGTTTGGAGCCCCGAGGGCTCGGGTGAGTTTCGGATAGGCGTCAGAGTGTTGCTGGACTTAGAAAATCTGGTGTAGTTATTGTTTGCCGGTGTCCAGGTAATTGCCCCATGCGAACGCGTGGTAACCCACGCGAACACAATGAGCAAACGGGGAAGGGGCTGGGTTTTGCTCTATGTGAACGCATAGATCTGGGGTGTGAACGCTGAGCATTGGGAAATTACTCTACGCGAATGCCCTAGGTCAACCACGAACGCACAGTAGTAGGAAGGCGGGGGCTGGCCAGGACCTGGGTGAGCTATGAGAATGCCTCTCCTTAGACGCAAACGCGTAGGCCAGGGGGGAATAAGCCTCTGCGAACACGACCAAAGGCATGAGAACGCATAGAAGGCCAGCCTAGTTCTAAAAAAAAAAAAACAGTAGCAAAACAAGAATTAGGCCATAACTTCATATTTTCAAAACCAAGGAAGCTTAGGGCGATTTCTGAAGAGGGACTTCATCACCAAATCATAGGTTTGTGTTCTTAACTTCATTTCCTTCAATTTCCATCAACACCCACTAGATTTTTAGGCCTAAATCTTGTTGTTGAAGGGTAGAAATGAGGGATTTTAAGAGAAATTGGGGATTTTACAAATTTTGAAATTTAGACCTCGATTTGATGTTGGATTTCGAAATAAATTATATATTCGGGCTCGTGGGTGTATGGGTGATCGGTTTTTGTTCCGAAACTCGTGTTTTGACCAAGGAAGCCTGAAGTCGATTTTTGACTTTTTGGGAAGAATGATAGAAAACTGATAATTAAGCATTAAGGTTGAATTATTTATCATTTATTGATATTATTAAGCTAATTATGTCTAGATACAACTGAACTGGAGGCGAATTCTAAAGGGAAGACGGTAATTGAGGCTTGAGTTGGTCGTGAAATTCGAGTTAAGTGTTTGGCTTAACCTTAGCTTGAGGGAATAGGTATTGTGTCTTACTTGCTACATGTTAGTGATTTGTTCAACATAAAGGTGTGGTGACGAGTACCTATAAGTTGATGTCAAGCATGATGGTGAGTCAAATATTGTGATTTATGTGATCTTTCATTAAGCATTACTTGAGTTTAATTTGATCATTATCCGTGTTGGCGGTATTTCCTTGGTATTGATCATTGTTGAATATTGGTTCAAGTTGAGCATTACTACTTGAAGTTAAGTGACTAAATGAAATTGGTTATAGTTGTTTCCCTTGCCGGGATGATATTAATTCTATTGTTGGCTCCCTTGCCTGGACGTTATGGTTCTTATTATTGTTATATTGTTGAATTTCCTTACCAGATTGTTGTTATTGATTTGTTTGGATGAGGAAGAGTGTAAAGCACGAAGGGTGATGCCGTGCCGTTTCTATTGATTTATTGTGAGGATGAGAGTAAAAGCACGAAGGGTGATGTCGTGCATTCTGTTTATTATTTGGTGAGGATGAGAGTAAAAGCATGAAGGGTGGTGTCGTGCACTTGTTTTTTTTGTGCTGCTATATGTGTTGTTTAAATTAATATCTAATTTGTTGCTTTACTTCTTATCTCCATTAGCTGATATTTCCTCCCCTCAGCATGTTCCCCTTTACCTTGTATTTAGCTGCTTAATTCTTGTTGTTATTATTTTCTCCGTATATGATTAAACTGCATAGGTTTAGTTGGTTGTCGTGTCCTAGCCTCGTCACTACTTCGCCGAGGTTAGGCTCAACACTTACTCAGTACATGGGGTCAGTTGTACTGATACTACACTCTGCACTTCTGTGCATATCTCGGTACTAGACTCTTCGGACTTTAGATCAGGGTTGCTGCCTTCAGTCCAGCGGAGACTCCGAGGTAGATCTGCAGACTTCCGCAGGCCTTGGCGTTCCCTCCTATTTCATTTTTGTTATGTTCTTATTTACTTCTGAGACATGTATTTATTTTGTTCAGACTCCTATTTGTAGTATTCATAGACAGTCTGTGAGATTGTGACACTTTTTTTTTGGAGTACTTTGGTTCTGGATTTCGTATTAGTATTATATCAAACTGTTGAATCATGTTATCTCGTATTTTAAATTTCCGTGATTTTATTATTAAGTTCAGTAAACTATTAAAGATAAAGGAATAAGGTGATTAATCAGACATGTTGGCTTGCCTCAATGTTAGGCGTTATCACGGTCCCGACGGTGGGAAATTCGGGTCGTGACAATATATATATATATATATATATATATATATATATATATATATATATATATATATATATATATATATATATATATATATATATATATATATATATATATATATATATATGGTTTCTTTTAATTTTAAATGTGAGTTATAGTATTATTCTTAGTATAATTTAAATTGTAGCGTAAATATTTAGTTTTCTTATGTATATAATATCTAAGTATAAAAGTAGGTGACTAATATTTTTAGCTATGCATTTACTTTCTGTTTTATTCATTTCAAAAATAAAAAAGTAAAAGTTATTCTCAAAAAGGCAACTAACGAAAAGAAGAAAAAAGTAACAAAATAAAAAATAGAAAATATTTCTCCTATTAACTACCTAAACACTCACCACATAACTCCCACTCTCTCACGTCTAGCACACACTCTCACATATTTCCTCACCTCAATCCCATGTAAACCCGCTTCTTGACACATTATAAGGTAACCACCAAAATTTTCTTTATAAAAGAGGAGGACTCACAAACACAAAGAAAGGAAGGAGAACGAGATTTAGAAAGAAAAAAAGTTTGATCTTGAGGGGAAAAAGTTTATTGAAAAGAAATTTCTTTCCGTGTTAGTTTGAGAGTCCTATTAATTCTTCATAATTAATTAAGAAAACCAAGACAAAGTTTGATGGAGATGGAGTTTAAGTGAAAGCCAAGGTCCTATTCGGCGAGGTTTTTAGTCGAGATTCCGATTCGTATATACGGCATTTCAGTCTGACAACCATTGCTTTATTTATTCCGATTGAATTACAAATTTTCAGCTTTGTTCATCAAATTAAAGGTCCTCTTATTATCTTATATGGTTGTTACTTCTATTATTTGATACATGAATATTTTGTGGTGAGGTGATCTTTTGGTGAAAGTTATAACCAGTTTGGATGTTAAGGAGAAGACCTGATGTACTTGGATTTTCTTGGTTTAATTTATGGCATCTTTCGAATTAAGAGACCTCCAGGAATCCTGTTTTTATAGCTTAGTTCATTCTCTGTTTTCATTTGTTTCTTTGTAGTTGGAGTATTTTTCAATTAGTTTAAGAATTAGAAAATTAGGCCGTGAATGTTCAAATTAAAGAAATACTGTCAATACTCTAAATAGCTACATTTTTTTGACTTCCGACAATTCGTATCCATAATTCTCATGCCTCACAATAATCTCAAATTAGCTTAGGACAATAACTGATAAATATGTTAGAAAATCTTTAGCCGCATTTTAAATATTAGTATGTGTGTTCATACCTGAACCTTGGATTGATATGCTTAAGTAATAAAAGGGCCATGTGTGCGTTCCCCCGTCTCGATGCCTTTAAATTTAAAATAATTATATTTTAATCATGTGTACATTTTGTACCTTGGTTCGACATCTAATTTCAATGGAGAACCTTGTGTGCATACCGCATCTAGGTCAAAACAATTAATAAAACTTAATGATTAATTAAGTGGTAATAAGTAAATCATAATCAATAAAATACAAGAATAATCAAGAATTAATTTAAGCTGGACATTAGTCAATAGAAGCGACCGTGTTAGAACCACCAGACTCGAAGGGTGCCTTACATCTTCTCCTCGGTCAACAGAATTTCTTACTCTGTCTTCTGTTTTTGCAGACCATGAATTAGGAGTCAAACCTTCCATTTGATAAGGGATTCGAATAAAAGGTGACTTCGAACATCAAAACTCAATTCCAAGTGGCAACTCTAAATAATAAATAATTCCTTTTCAAAACGTCACTTCAATTGAAAAAACTCTTCTAACTCAACCTAGTAATAGGGTTGTGTGGGAAAAAAAATGTGTGACATGTGGAGTTTGATTGCTCGAGTATGAACAATGGTTTAAGTGTGGGGTGTTGATGGTGGGCTATAATCTCGTGTTTTAGTCGTTTATTGCACTATAATTTACTGCACTTTAATTGAGTTTGAGCTTTAATCGTTAGTGCTCTGCTTTAATTGTGCATTTATACCTTGTAGGAGGATTCCGAGCTATGTAAATGTTATGTAGCTAATTCGAGTGATTTGGAGCTTTGAAGTCTGATTAAAAGCCCAAGGGATTAAGCCGGGATCGCGTTCGGGGGTCGAAAATCATGTTTGGATATCAAAAGTCAAGAAAAATCCGTACTCTGAGAATTTTCCACACTCACTGCGCATGGAGCGGCGCGTGGGGTGCCGCATATGTGCAAATTTATGCTCCTTTCAAATTACAAGCTCTTTGAAGTTTCCCACAACTGCCCGCCTGGCACATCACCCAAGCAGCGTGCCTATGCAAATTTACAGAGAAGTTGTCCTATTTCGCCTGACCTTACTTAGTATAAATACATGAAAAAATATTATTTTTGGGACTTTTGACACATTTATAACCTAAGGAGGTGGAGAAGCGAAAACACAAGGAATTCATCATTCAATTCTCACTCAAGACAAGAGCTTGGATTTATACTTTTCTTTATATTTGTGATGAATTACTCCAAATCTATGAAGTAGTTCTTCTTTAGGGATTGATGGATATGGTGTTTTGATGATTGTTTGAGTAATTAACTCTAGTTTTTATGTATTGAATCATTTTGGGTGTTTTAATTGTTGCATCTATATTCACATGTTCATGCAGTCGAGAGAGGCATAACTTGTGATGTTTTTGCATTGTCGTATTAGATGAATTCATTGATTCTTCTTAGTAATCGAAAGAGGCTGGTTGAATTATTGTTTAGACCTAGTTAGGAGGATAATCGAAAGAGGTTCTCCTAAAGACCAGTCCACTATGATTTCTTGCATATCTTCACCGAGCGTAAATTGGTTCATATTGTGAGGTTGAGACTTAATCGAGAGAGGAGTTTCTATTTAGGTGAGCATATTTAGGATTGAATGGTGAATTCCTTGTGTTTTAAGCTTGTGAGATGTGTGCTCAAGTGGTGTTGGGTGTGACTGGTTGATTTGAGTGAATAGTCATGGCATCTTTGTGTTTCTTGCATCGTTGTCGGTGTTGTGGAGGTTTGGAATAGGTTTCTAGCTGATATGAGGTTAATTGTCAATGTTGGGTTTGAGTATGGATTACTATTGTGATCAGTATGTTGATATGGACATATGTGTAGAATGTTACATCATGTGTTCGTATCTGGTGAGTGTAGACATAGGTTATTGTAGTTAGTTGAGGCTGATACCATGTGTTGATATGGAATCGGGTCTTTTGGAAATGATCAGATGGTGAGAAATTTAGTTCTAAGGCCTATTGGTAGTGGTGGAAGGAAAAATCTTCAGTTGAGGTGGTGTCGTCGGGCTTATATGGATTGGGTTGACGTGGGATCACCCGTGGGTGTATGTAATATAAGTTCACTCAATGATTTATGATTTTAGAATGATTCTTGGCACGTTCAAGGATGAACGTTTGTTTAAGAGGGAAGAATGTAACGACCCGGCCGGTCATTTTGAGAATTAGCGTCGCATTCAGCGTTTGAGGTATCGAGAAGCTCTGTATTATGTGTTATGACGTGTTTGTCCAGTTGATTTCGGATTTCAGATGATTCGGGATTGATTTGGAAGAAGGATTCGTGTTTTAGAAGCTTACGTGGTAAGAGTTGAACAAACAGAATTTGACTTTTGTGTAAGCAGCTCCAAAATAGTTTTTTATGATTCCCATAGCTCCATATGGTGATTTTGGACTTAGTCATTCATTCGGATTTGGATTTGGAGGTCCGTAGAGTAATTTGAAGCATTTTGGCAAAAAATCAAAAGTTGAAGTTTTTTAGAAGGTTGAGAGGTTTGACCGAAAGTTGAGTTTGGTGATATCGGGGTCGGAATGCGATTTTGAGAGTTGTATTAGCTCTGTTATGTTATTTTGGACTTGCATGCAAAATTTACGTCATTCCGGGTTGATTAGATATGTTTCGACGCAAGTTGTTGAAGTTGAAAGTTCACATGTTCATTAAGTTTGATTTGAGGTGTGATTCGTAGTTTTGATGTTCTTTGATGTGATTTGAGGCCTCGAGAAGTTCTACGTTATGTTTTGGAACTTATTGGTATGATCAGACGGGGTCCGAGGGGCTCGGGTGAGTTTCGGATAGGTTTGGGTTGTGTTGCGCTTGTTTATAATGTTTTGAAGTCGTCTCTTCAAGCATAAATGGTACTAAATTAAGAAAATGACCTCAAATTTATTTTTTGATCGAAGCATTAGACCCGTATTGTAATTATGGTGCCATTGCAAAAAGAATCGTCTAATTTTGACATCTTATGAGGGAGTTATGCTCATTTTCGTGTCGGAGAAGAGAGCTGGTGTTGGTGCTTCGTAGATGAGAAGTTGTGTCCGCATCTGGACCCCGTGAGTGGGAAAAATGGTCCGCAAATGCATAAAATACTGCTGGCAGAACGTAGGTGCGGAGTTTTGGGCGCGGAAGCGAAATTCTCTGTGTATAAAATCTAAGACCGCATTATTTTATTATTTTGAGCATATCTTGAGTTCTAAAGCTCCGATTGAGGTGATTTTCACGGCGTTGTTCTCGTCATTTCATGGGGGTCAGTATCTAACTATAATTTTTGTATTTTAATATTATTATACAAGTTCATTTTTGAATTCATCCATGTTTTGATTGGAGAATTGTGGGGTTTTGTCAAAAACTTTTGTAAAGAGAATAATTGGGTTTTGAATATCGATTCAGAGTTGGAATTGATGAAATTAGCATGGTTGGACTTGTAATTGAATATGTGTTCGGATTTTTTGAATTTATTTGGGTCCCGAGGTGCGGGACCATGGTTGACTTTTGTGTTGACTTTCTAGTATTTATTATCCGGAATTGTTTCCTATGGATTTTATTTATGATTTGAAGTTATTTTGGATAGATTTGAGCCGTCCAGAGGTTGTTTCACTCGAGAAGGTCATTTTAGAGTAACTGTCTAGCTTCTTTGAGGTAAGTATCTTGCCTAACTTTGTGTAGGGGAACTACCCCTTAAGATTTGAGTATTTGGTGCTAATTGTGTCATGTGAAGCCCGTGTACGCGAGGTGACGAGTACGTGCTCGGGCTTATTAGTGGAAATTTGACCGTTTAGGACTCTTAGGTTCTTATGTTCACTAGATATGAAGTTTTTTTGTTATGTTAAATCCCCCATTTACTAAATTCACCATTACGTGTCTTAATTGGAATTAATTTCTCCATGTTTAACCCTTATTGCCGGTTAAACTCTTATGTGCTTTAACTGAAGTTGTTGCTTCTTTTATTGCTATTCTATCCTTTCCATTATTGCTTGTCCTTGATTGAAGTTATTATTATCTTTCTCATAATCTGCTAATCCTTAATTGAGTTTGTTGAATCTCTTCCGTAATTGCTCAACCCTAATTGAAGTTTTGTTATCCCTTATCATTGTTGACTTACCCTTAATTGGAGTCATTGATTCATGTTATCCCTCTTATCATTGAATTGTTCTTATTTGGAATAATTGCTACACATTATCTCTTCCTTGTTGAGTTATTTCTATGTTGTACCCGTATTTCGTGTTGTTTCATTCTTGTGAGCTCGTTCTTCCGTCTCTTTGTGTTATGGAGTTCCTGAGTTGATTTACTTGTCGTATTCTTGTGTTATTGTTGTTGTTTCTATTGTATTCAGTGTTGTGTTTGCACGAGGTTTCTACTATGCGGTTGTTATTGATACACGAGGTTTCTGCCATGCGGTTGTTATTGATACACGAGGTTTCTGCCGTGCGGTTGTTATTGTTACACGAGGTTTCTACCGTGCGGTAGTTATTATTGCACGAGGTTTCTACCATGTGGTTTTTATTGTTGCACAAGGTTTCTTTCGTGTAGTTGTTAGTGTTGCCCGAGGTTTCTAACATGTGGTTGTTATTGTTGCACGATGTTTCTGCTGTGCGAATTTTATCATTGCCCGAGATTTCTTTCATGCAGTTGTTATTGTGGCACGAGGTTTCTACCATTTGGTTGTTATTGTGGCACGAGGTTTCTATCGTGCGGGCGTTATTATTGCACGAGGTTTCTGCCGTGCGGTTGTTATTGTTTGCGCGAGGTTTTTGCCGTGTCATTTTGATTATTGATACACATGGGTGATATAAAAAAAGATGTGATTCATTTTACGATTTGAGACTACGAGGCGGTACCTCGGGAGTGCTCTTATTGTCATTTCCCCTTTTTTGTGAACTTGTCTTTGATTGTTGTTTTCCTTAGCATATTATAAATTGTTGTCCTCCGTGTTGCATTATTTGCTCAATTATATGTAGCTTCAAACTTCATTGTTGTCTTATTTACACTGTATATTTCGTAGTGATCGTTTCTAATGTGCCATTCATTGTCTTTGCTCTTATTTGTTGACTTGTTTGTCGTTAATCTGTATTCGAAATCAGAAATCAGAGAAGGGAAAAACATTAGTTCAATAAACAAAATATAAAATAATCCCGAGCCCACAAGTTGGTTGTGTGTCGTTAAGGAATTTAATCCCTTCATTGTTGCCCAAAGTTATGGATTAATTCCTCATAGGATAGAACAAAATAACTATTCTGTGATAGTGTCAGTACAAATCACAGAACTTCAGTGAACTCCAAACAAAGCAAATCACCTCCAGTCTCAGCAAGCTAGAACCTGAGGTCGGAAGACCTGCCTTCGAGGAACGTTGAGTCCGGTGTCGACCTTAGCCTCGGGCGAGCTCGGTGTCACGAACCAAAAACCCTAACTTGTCATGATGACGCCTATCGGTGGTACTAGGAAAGCCGATTCTCAAAAACAATACTTCAACATTTTATAGAGATAAATCAAAATCCTTTTTCATAACAGAAATTCTTCATAAAACAAAAGTTTGAAGCAAAAATATAGTGTAGAAAGGTAGCCCCAAACATTGGGGTGTCACCACGTCATGAGCATCTAGATAGCCAGTTTAATAAAAATAGTGTCTAAGTATCATTACCGATGGAAAGAAAACATAGAAGGAGAGACAAGGTCTGGGGACACTGGGAGCTACCTTGTAGTCTCCGATACTCGCTCGTGCACGAACTCAACGACCTCTGAAACTGCGCACACACGGTGCCCTCGACACTGCACCAGGCACTGAAATTCCCAACACCTGGCGGAGTTAAAACAGTCCACAGTGAATAACCTGGCTGCAAAGGAAATATTCGCGGTCGAGGAGGTGATACCGGTGCCTGCTATCCCAACACTGAAGGATTCGAACCAGATGGTCAAAAATAGGGCCAAATAGCAATAACCGATACCATCCTCGGAATATTTGGACAAACAAAAGGAAGTCGAGGATGATGATTATGGGTTCCCTATATCTTTTATAGCCCTCGATGATTCCGACGCCACTAAATTGACGGTTGAGGAGCTGGAACAAGTCATATTTCGAGAATGCTTGCCCGATCGAAAGGTATACCTGGGCAGGGGGTTATGCTCCGAGATCAGGGAAAAGCTCATTCAATTTCTTATAGCTAACGAAAATTGTTTCGCTTGGTCCCACCTTGACATGGCAGGGATCCCGCCGGAGATAACCACTAGAACAGAAGTTCCACCCGATCAAACAGAAGAGGAGACCCAGTCCGAGATCAAGCATTCTTTTATCAAGGACGAGGTATCTAAAGTTCTTAAAATAGGGTCTACTCGGATTGGTTATCAAATGTAGTGGTAGTCTCTAAAAAAGGGAATAAACTAAGAATGCGTGTAGACTAAAAAAATTTGAATAAGGCATGTCCCAAAGACTCTTTTCCTTTGCGCAACATCCACCGTATGATCGATACCACGGCCGACCACGAGATCCTCAGTTTTCTCGATGCCTATTTTGGGTACAACCAAATACGGATGGACCAGAGTGATCAGGAAAAAACTTTCTTCATCAGTAAATACGGAACATATTGTTATAACGTAATGCCGTTTGAAATAAAAAAATGTTGTGCCATATACCAATGCGTAGTAAATCATATGTTCGAGGAACAAATACGAAAATTAATGGAATTTTACATTGAAGACATGTTAGTTAAGTCCCTGCGAGTAGAGGACCATTTAAAACATTTGCAAGAAACCTTCAGCATACTAAAGCAATACAATATGAAGCTGAACCCGGAAAAATGTGCATTTGGAGTTGGGTCGGGTAAGTTCCTCGGATTCATCGTATCCAATTGGGGAATCGAGATCAATCCTGATAAGATCAAAGACATCGAAAATATCATAGTCGTGACAGTCGTGGACAATGTAAAGGCCGTACAAAGGTTGACCGGGCGCATAGCCGCCCTGGCGATTTATTTCAAAGTCGTCCGACAAGAGACACTAATCCTTCGCACTGTTGAAGAAGAAGAATAACTTCTCGTGAACCCCCAACTTAGGAGGAACTCAAGAGGTACTTATCAAGCCCGCCGTTGCTTTACACACCAAATACAGATGAACAATTGTACTTGTACTTGGCGGTCTCGGAGATAGCTGTAAGTGGAGTCCTAATTCAGGAGGAGAAAGGTACGCAATTTCCAATTTACTATGTTAGTATCACCTTAGGTGAGGCCGAAACTAGGTACCCTCACCTATAAAAACTTGCGCTCGCTTTTCTAAGCGCCTCTAGGAAGCTAAAACCATACTTCCAATGTTCCAGTGTCACCCCGTATGTGTTGTAACTACTTATCCGTTGAGGAACGTTATGCATAAGCCCGAACTCTTGGGCCGCTTGACCAAATGATCCATAGAAATAAGTGGGTATTATATTTAGTACCGACCTCAGACCACCATTAAGCCTCAAATTTTGGCAGACTTTGTGGTAGACTTTACACCGGCCCTAATACCCGAGGTCGAAAGAGAGTTATTGGTTAACTCAGGAGCTTTCTTTGGAATCTGGACCCTCTTTACGGACGACACCTCAAACGCAAAAGGATCCGAACTTGGCATCGTACTAAAGCCACCAACAGGTAATATAATTAGACAATCTATTAAGACTGTAAAATTGAATAACAACGAGGTCGAATATGAGGTCATGATTGCAGGCCTTGAACTAGCCAAAAGCTTAGGGGCAGAGGTGATCGAAGACAAGTGCGACTCCCTCCTTGTGGTAAACCAAGTTAATGGAACATTCGAGGTCAGAGAAGAATGAATGCAAAGATACTTGGAGAAGTTACAGGTGAAATTACATC
Organism: Nicotiana paniculata; assembly: GCA_005239505.1. Classification (NCBI taxonomy): domain Eukaryota; kingdom Viridiplantae; phylum Streptophyta; class Magnoliopsida; order Solanales; family Solanaceae; genus Nicotiana; species Nicotiana paniculata. Next base: position 86,353 of record ML358895.1, on the reverse strand, counting down.
GGTTCAAAGAATGGACTTTGCAACATGTACCTCAGGATCAAAACAGCGAGGCCGATGCCCTCCCTAACTTGAGATTGTCGGTCGAAGACGGCGAGTTCAACTTGGGAGAAGTCGTACAACTTCTGAGATCGGTGGTGGAAGAAGGCCACGCCAAGATCTCAACGAGCCTAACTTGGGACTGGAGGAATAAGTACGTGGAATATCTCAGGACCAGTAAACGCCCTCAGATCCAAAATAATCGAGGGCCTTGTGTACAAAGGCAACCCCATTTAGCCTGTTAGAAGACGGAACCCTGTTAAGAAAAACATTTGATGGCCCACTTGAAATTTGTCTAGGGCCGGGGGATACTGAGTACGTTTAGTACTGTGAAAATCATTCGGGCGCCGAATCCCTGGTTCAAAAAATAGTCAAAGTAGTTTACTACAAGATCGACATGGAAAAGACGCAAATGAGCTCGTTCAAAAATGTGATGGATGCCAAAGACACGCTTCGATGATTCATCAACCCAGGGAGCTGCTACATTCGGTTTAGTCACAATGGGCGTTCATGAACTAGGGAATGGACATCGTTGGCCCCTTACATGGGCACCCAGTAAGGCTCAATTTATATTGTTTAAGACTGACTATTTTTCTAAATGGGTGGAAGCCTAGGTGTACGATAAGGTCAGGAGAAGGAAGTCATCGACTTCATTTGGGACCACATCATATGTTGGTTCGGAATGTCGGCCGAGATTGTATGCAATAATGGGAAACAATTCATCGGAAGCAAAGTAACCAAATTCCTTGAAGACCACAAGATCAAAAGGATCCTATCATCACCTTATCACCCTAGTGGAATGGAAAAGATGAATCTACCAACAAAACCATACTCCAAAACCTTAAAAAGAGGTTAACCAACGCAAGGAAGATGGAAGGAAGTACTACTCGAAGTCCTATGGGCATGTCGTACGACCTCGAAGTCTAGTACCGGGGCTACCCCATTTTCTTTGGTCTATGGCGCCGAACTTTGGTACCGGTTGAGGTCGGAGAACCAGGTATCAGATTCCGATATGTAACAAAAGAATCAAACAACGAGGCTATGACTAGGAGTCTGGAGCTATTAGATGACAGGCGCAAAGTCTCCCTTATCCGGTTGGCCGCCCAAAAATAGCAGATCGAAAGGTATTACAATCGAAGGTCCAACCTTCGACACTTCGATATCGGGGACTTGGTACTAAGAATGGTCATACTGAGCACCCGAAACCCGAATGATGGGAAATTGGGGCCGAACTGGGAAGGACCATACCAAATCATTGAGATCACTGGAAAAGGATCCTAAAAACTTGGAACAATTGACAGTGAGAAACTACCGAACAACTGGAATATAACTCACGTGAAGAGATATTACTACTAAGGTACGACTCCGTTCTTTCTTTTATTTACATCTTAAACTAACGCTTGCAGGTAACCAACAAGGGACGATACGAGAATTTAGGTATGAAGCACGCGTTTCACACTTTTTCCCTTGAACCGGTTTTGTCCCAAATGGGTTTTCCAACAAGGTTTTTAATGAGGCAACAAGTAAATTTGCTAACTTAGAATCGAAGGCCGGCTAGAACTGGTGATGATGATCACAACTGCATTCGAGACCTCTCTTCAATAAACCTCGAACACTGGGGGGCGTTACCCCTTTATATCGACTTTAGCATGGAAAGAGACTTCAGGATTGAAGGGTCTCCATCGATAGGATTCAATGTAAGGGCCAACGATCAAATGAATCGTGCCCACATAGACTTCTTGAATCCTAACACAAAGCATGTACACATGTATAACTATTATGCACAAGAATAAAGAGAAGTCTCTTCCTTGGAAACATCTCGTCCTTTAAAATTCTTTCTTTACATTTCTTAAGGAATTTCGTACTTCCGATCCCCTAAAAGTATCGAGCCCAAGGGTCGCCTTAACCCAAGTTTGAACAATCACTCCCTCACTCGGGGACTGCCGTCTGAAAACAAACTCGGACGGTCCAAGCTATTGGAGCTCGGGGTCATAACACCTATTAGGAAACCCCCGAATTTCGAAGGTCTTATGCCCCCCAATTTCAAAGGCCACGGCCGCCTCCACTCGGGGACTGTTATCTTAGGCAAGCCCAGATAACTCGAGAAAGCAAGCCCACTGAGCGATGCCCGAACTAAAAAGGCGACGTCCATATTAGCACGTATTAGAGACGTCAGTGACCCGTAACAAAAAATAAGGCCTTCAAAAAAAAATTCATAACCGGCTCTAAACTACTACTTTGAGAGAAAGTTTCCGATAGCACCGAACGCCCAAGATGCCTTAAAACAGAATAATGTAAAGGCAAGGTTTGTTTGAACCTTCGAACATAACCTAATTATTTCATGCTAAGGCATTTCAATCTTTGTGAATACAAATAATAAAGCAAAGGGAAAAACTCAAAATCTGTGAAAGGGAAAGAAAGCCCAATATATTCATATTCAAAATTCTTTCTACAAGGGCCAAATAGCCCCGATACAAAATTTTACAACGGCCAAACGACCTCAAAGCAAAAGACAAAAATTTCAAAAAGGATCCTAAGTGGCCAAGTCTTCACTAGGGGTCGCATCATCACCTTCAGGGTCTCCGCCACATTCGGACTCACCCGAAACTTTAGACCCCTCGGAATCTTCCTCCTTGAGATAAGCCATCTTCCTGGACTTAGCTTCAAATACCTTGGCATTCTTGATTTTAGCCAACAGGTCAAAATCTCGAGCATGAACTCCCTCGATGGCCTCCCTTCGGGATTGCCAATTCATATGCTCCACCATATTTCTCACTTGTTCCCGAACCGCCTCAGCATTACCTTTTGCTGGGCCACCCTCTAATCGCCCTCGGCCTTGACCGCCTCAAGTTCCTTGGCTAGAGTTTCTTGACCGGAGACCATCGAGCTCAGCTGAGACTGGAGCTCATCGATCTTTTTAGGATATACCAAGGCCTTTCCCTTTGAATCCTGGAGTTGGACCTTAGCCGAAGACAATTGTGCCCGGGCAGTCTCCTTTTCTGAGGCCAGACGGTCCATGTTTATTTTCCATTCTTCGGCCTCAGCTTTCACCGTATCCACCTCCACCTAGATCTGCTCGATTTGGCCAAGTTTCTTTTGAACATGCAAGTTCGGATCATTATCCACTGTGTCTCACTCATCGTTACTAACTTTAAATACTCTCCTTAGCTGATCGACCAGGTCGACATGCTCCTTTCGAGCCGCTTATAGCTCAGCTTGGAGTTTCTCACTAAGAAGCTTGAAAGCATCCCTCTTCTCAGTAAGATCCCGAGTCTCAGCCTTGTGATGGTTTAACTTTTCCCGATATCAAATAAAAGTTTCGTGATGGAGAACCGAGGCTTGCAAACACAAAGAGAAATGTTACAATTGTTTGCAACTTAATCTAAGTACATAATTAAGAGGAATTCAAAGTTACCCAATTTAACGCATGTTGAGCTTCGTTGAACAGGAAGGGCGCTTCCACCTCGTCCATCTTGGCCTGTTCCTCTTCAGACACCAGGAACCGAAGATAGCTGGCAACCCCCACGGGGTGGAGAGAACCCGGGCATCCTCCGGGATAGACATAATGAATGACCTCTTCCGGGCAAGATCTGCACTCGGAGCTGGGAATTGGTCTACTAATCTCGGACTTGAAGAAGGCCCGCTGGCTCCCGAAGATAGTATCTTCTTTGGTACCGATAAGTCACCCAACCCGGTGACGTCCTCCAAGGCGGTAGAATCTAAGCCATCAAAGAAGTTATTGAAAGAATTTGCCACCTCTTGAGGCCCCTCATTTGGGCGTCCTTTCAGCATCTGGGTCTCGTTGATCATGTAGTCAGAGAATGAAGGCAACCCAAAGAGATCTATCACCCCAAGTGCATCTTTTGGGACATTTTCCTTTGGCCGAAAAGTACCGACCGTGGTCTATTTGTCTACATCTCCAGCTCGAGGCAGAATGGCCTCGTCCCTCCCCGGTTCGAAGTCCTCAACCATTGCCTCTTCATCAACCACCCTGGTTTGAGGCAGTTCGGTACCGCTTCTCACGCGAGTCATCAGCTCAGAAGCTTATTCTTCTACTTCGGACTCGTCCCTTAGTCTATTGAGTGAGTCCGATGGGATCTCCCAGGCTTTGGTACTTTCCTTCGATTTGCGCACCAGCCTGCTTTTTGGTTTTTTCTTCTCTGATTTCGGAGAGCTTGGAACCCTTTTTATTTTCTTCTCTTTATCCTACCTCAGAGAAGATGGTTCGGGGAGGATGTATTCATCATCGGACGGAGGCCTCATTACAACATCTTTGGGAAGACCTGCAAAAGAAAAAAAGTGAGAACGAACGCAGCAGGAAAACTAAGTGTTATCCACTCAGAAAAGGAATCTCACCGTGGGAACGGGCCTCCCACCGGCTCTTAGAAAGTTCACTCCATGCGCGCTCGGAATATGGCTTCTGCGACGTGATGCCCTCAAACCACTCCTTGAGTCTAGGAACTGCATTCGCCATCCAAGCAACAGTTGCACCACCAGAAAACATCAATAATAAGGGAGGAAAAGGAAAAAGAGATAAACAAAATCTTAAAGGCAAGGTTATACTTATGTTTCATGTTCCATTTCTCAAAAAAAAGGCATATCCTCGACCGGTATTATATATGAGGTCTTCACTCGAATGAATAGGCCCAACCAGCCTCGGTACAGGAAAGTTTTATTAATCCCCCTCGATAGAGTCTGGGACTATACAGGCGCATGAGATGATCGATGGTGAAGGTACACCCCTTGATTTAGTTTAGGAAGAAGCAGAGGAGAATTACTATCCTCTACAAAGAGGGATGATTTGACCGAGGGTAACTTTGTACCTCTTACAGAAGGCGATGATGACCGGATCCAAGGGGCCCAACGTGAAGGGATAAGTGGAAACACTTAAAAAAAACCTCCACGTGGGTAGTAATCGCTTCCTCGGGCGTAGGCACCACCTCGTGCTTATCAACCAAGTTGTAATCCTCCTTGACCTTGGAGAGGAAGCTATCAGTGACCGAGCATATATATCTCGAGACCGGCTTACATCAACCCAGTACCGAGGAGGTTTTCTCGACCTTGAAATCATCACCGGTCGGGCACCCGGCAGGAACAAACTTCTTCAAGGGAGCTCCGGTGTCGTTTCCTCAGTAGCAGCAGACGAAACAATTTCCTCTTCAGCTGGGCATGAGGCAGAGGGAGTTTATTTTTGGGAAACAGACTTTGAGGTCTTCGCCATTTCTTTGGAAAATTAAGGAAAACGAGGAAGTTAAAAGAATATGCTTAATGATTTGGGATGAAGAACAGAAGTTCTTATAAAGAAATTTCAGAGTAATTAGAAAATTGATGTTGGGAATATTGAAATTTCTAAGGTACGAGGGCAGAAGGTTTGAAAGTAATGTTTGAAATAACTAATGAGGGGGTATTTATAGTTTCTTAGCGACTGTTCATATTTGGGAGTGGCCGACCGGCAACTGACAGGCATTTAATGCCATTAAGACTTGACTAACGAGACGTTTTGACTTTTTTGTCATTTCTGTCACAAAATATCGAGGTCAATATCGAAGTTCATGTCGTTTCTCGTTGTCTACTCTTCGAAAAATGAGTGGACTATTTGAATATAGTCGAAGTCGAGCGGGACTACAACTTGGTAGATTAGGCTTGGAACGTGGCGACCACGGACTGGAGATTGACCTTGAGTCTCACCGAGCTAGAACCTGAGGTCGGAAGACCTGCCTTCGAGGAACGTTGAGTGCGGTGTCGACCTTATCCTTGGCCGATCTCAAAAATAACAAACGGAAGATCAAATATCCCAATCAGGCATATATTACGGCAGAAATCTAGGGCGCATATCCGCAAGGAGCCGACAATTAGCAAATCAAGAGATTTCTACCTTTTATAGAAATGTACCTAGAGTAGGAATCCTCTACTATATATAAATGGGGGTCTGATAATTTATTCAACACATTGTAACACGCATCCCAAAGTAATATACTGTTATTTCTAGTTCTTATTATCTCATCATTCTGTTCTGCGATAAAAGCATTTTTGACTCGAGGGTGACCAACCTTCAAGGCCAAGATTGTTCAACATCTGTGGTTTTGCATTTACTTTTCAATTATTAATTTCATTAATCCGATTCCTCATTTTGTATCAAGTTAGATCATGCATCCTTAAAACCATGTATAAATTCAATTATTATTTTTGAAGTTAAACAATTTGAAAAATTATGCAACAATGTAGAAAAGAGGGGAGAAGTTTTCAGATTTTCTATATATGAAAAATGAGGATAAGCCTCTAAATTTATAGACAATATAATGAAAGGATGAGATAAAGAGGTGCAACTCAAAAGGTTCCTCTTCCATTTCTCATTCACACTCATTCACAAAACCTAACAATTATTTGAATACTTAAAATGAATAATTAATTAAAAAACAATCAATAACTAAAGGAAAATCTAGGAAATGAGTTCCCACAATTACAACTTAATTAACTATATTGTCCTACTAAATCTTCTTAAATAATTAATAATCATGGGTCCTACTCTAACTGGCCGGTAACCTTCTTTCAAGTTCTTATAAACTCTATTTTATTCACTCTCTCGAGTATAATTAAGGTATGAACTAACTAACCCGATATGATTGCAGGAGGAAAGATCGGTACCTCTCGGACTTCATCCCTTCAACCTTATTGACTTACCTCTTGGTATCAACTTCGACTGCATGTTAATTAACTCATCATTTCCTTTAAATTTTCTCTCCCAAGTTCAGACCAAGTTAAGGGACGAATTAGATTGATTAGATCTCGAGTAATTCAAGTTAATTGAGTGATAATCCCAATATTCATCCTAAGAAAAACTGATTTAATTAATTTATAATTGAATTCATCAATTCTCAAATTATAAGATCTAGTCGATAATCATTGGAAAAAAGTAAAAGCATATCAAGGAATAAACAATATACATAATTAAGAAAGAATTATGATTAATGCAATACAAATAAGTTCAAACAGATTAAATATTCTCTTCCTTCGATAATAGATACTCTAAAATAATACTCGCATGAAAGTCTACTTGAATTAATAAAAGCAGAAGAACAAAAATTGAAATTGAACCTAACCCTAGAAAAGTAATGAAAGTTGTAAATGTTTACCTCTGTATGCACTACTATAGTGTTCTAATCAGTAGACTTTGCTTCAGAACTAGGACCATGCGCACAAGCTTATCTGCCTTGCCAGAACTCATGGTTCAAGATATTTTTGTACTTGAAAGCATGGTTTGCCTTGTCAGTTTGCATGAAAATCAATCTTTTTTCCCAAAATGCATAAAGACTTGCAAGCACATGATATGATCTTCTATAGTTCGGCTACTCAGACTTCACCTTTCCAGGCCATGACGGGAAAAGAGCACGCATGATTTCTGCAACTGCAATTGTGTAAATCATCCAACTTTGATTTGAATCGATTGTGTTTGAGTTTCAATGCGTTCAAAATACCAAATTAACAAATATATAAAATGACATAAAAATAACCCAAGAACTAATGAATTAAAGCAATTTTTCTATCAAAAATAATATATATAAATTCAAGCATGTGAAAATACGCCCGAAAGACCTCTTCATAGCCATTACATTTTAATAAAACAAAACTATCACAATCAGCACCCAATGCCTTTAGCTTACATCTATATAATCGTTTATATGCTTCAACTCATTTAATACCATCATTGTTAAGTAATAGCATTACATGATAGACATCATAATATCTTAAAATCAATACATGAATGTGTAATGTTATAAAGGCTACCTATAACATAACACATGACCCACAATATGTCAATGAAGTGTTTATGAATGAAAATAGAATGATGTATGCTGGGAATACAGTTCGGTTGTGCCAAAGGAGACATAAAAGAACTAAAAAAGTAGTGAGGCTCTCCAAAAGTTTGCTAGAGGAGGAGTCTAGCTTCTCGCCGCATCGAGGAGCACCTGACTATGTAAAAGATAGAAAAATAATACGAGGAAATTTATATGAGTATATAGGTACTTAGTAAATCTCATCAACTCACCTCCAAAAGGTTGGGACGAAACTTTATAAACCATACATGAGATGTATTCGTAGTTATCATCAAACCCTTAGAAAAGGGTATTACATAACAAGGAAGAAAGAGTAGTTTAGTCATTAGCTATGTATCTGTTAGTATTAATGAATTAGTTAGAAGTTAGTTAGATATTAAAAATATTGTTAATTCTGTTACTAGTCCATATAGATTCTATATATATGGGTGTGTACTCTCACCTTTCTTTAACAAGATGAATAACAGATTATCATCTCTTTCCTCCTCTATATCTTCTTATTTCTTCTATCTCTGCAAAGTCTATTGGATTTCTCTGTAATTGCTTAAATGATTTCATGGTATCAGAGTAGCCGAGAAAGAATTCTTAGCTCGATGTTCGATCTCTGTTCTTCCACAAAATTAATTCTTCATTGTTGTTTTCTGCAAGTGTATTCTTGAAATTCTTTGTCATCAATGGAGATTTGAGATTTGACACCCCCAGATGTGAGTCAAACTTCACATGCAGTAGGTACAACCCAAGGTTTCAATGTGAATCAAGCTTAGGAATCGACTACAATCATCCATTGTTCTTGTCACCAGCTGATGTGAGTGAGATTCAGATTATCTCACAAGCTGATGTGAGTGAGATTCAGATTATCTCATTTCAATTGACAGGTATCAAAAATTACTCTATCTGGTATCTTTCTATGAGAGTAGCACTGTTGGGTAGGAATAAATTGGGGTTGGTTGATGGGTCTTGTCCTAAAGATAATTCCCAGAGTGTACTTGGAATCACTAGGAAAGGGTGAATTCTATTGTGCTATCTTGGATTATGAATTCTGTTGTCAATGGTCTTCTTGGTGGTATTATGTATGTGTCCAGTGCACAGGCTATGTGGAATGATTTATATGAACGGTTTGACGAGGTAGATTGGTCTAGATCATTCAATTTGCATAAAGAAATTGCTACATTAAGTCAGGGAACAACTTTTGTCTCTATGTACTTCTCAAAACTCAAAGATTTATGGAAAGAATTTGAAGCTTTAGTTCCAGCTCCTGGGTATGACAGGTGGAAAGTCTAAGGAATTTGTAGTGCATTTACAGAAACTAAAGTTGTTTCAATTTCTGATAGGGTTGAATGATTCATACAGTCAAGCTAGGAGTCAAATTTTGATGATGAGTCCCACACCAACTGTTAACTAAGTTTATGGATTAATCATCAGTAATGAAGGCCAAAAATCTGTTGATGTTGCCTCAGGACTATTGGATGCAAATTCAGCCATGTCTGCAAATTATTATGATGTGGCTATGTTTACTAGACCTGGACATGGAGGAAATCAGAAGTTCAAGAAAAACTACAACATCCAATGTAATTTCTGCAAAATGAAAGGACAAAGCAAAGAAAATTGCTATAAAATTGTGGGGTATCCTCCTGAATTCAAGAATAGGAAGAAAGGGGGAGTTGGAAATGCAGCCTACAATGTGATGACCGAGAACAATGCACATGTTAGGAATACAAGTTATAATGGTTCAACTGATGTTAACTCACTGTAAAATCAATTCCAAGCATCAGAAAAGTTTGTTAATAAAGTGCCAACGTATACAAATACAGACACAAGAAAGTTCAATTACAATATGGGATAAGGGTCTACTACTCAGCTAAATTTACAAAGGTTGCCTCCAATAACAAACTGCACTTTTTCAAGGGAACAATATGAGCAAATCCTGAAAATATTGAATAAATCTTCAGATGTTAATGCTTCTGAGACTTCTACAGATAATGCAGCAGGTATAAGCATTGCTTGTTTAGCCTTCACTAGTGTATTGGTAAAAAAAAGTTTCACACATAAGCAAGCTTTTGACAACTCAGCAGTCACGTGGACATAGGAAAGTGCGACAGCTGGATGTGATTCTTTAAAGAGGTACGGTACAAAGAGGCATGGTTCAGTAAACTCATGAACTTATCAGCCACGGCAAACTCAACTTGATCAAAACGGGAGAAAGGCACGGTCATAATGAATCTAGACAATGCTACAGGCAGATTCAAGGACCCACAATTGATTACTCGAACGTTATGTAACCGAACCCCAATTACCGTTATCCTTTGTAATGCCTCGTTAATTTCATAATTAGTCATTAATGAGTAATCATAGCAAGAGTCGTACGTTATAAGAATCTCCTATATAAGGGAGGGGAATACAACTTGTAAAGGCATCTGATTCTCGAATGCAATCAACTTCAATTTTCTATATTTCTGCAATATTGTCTATTATTCATTTTTCTCCATTACCTTGATTATCAGTAACCCGTATTCATCTTAAAAAATAAGCTTTAGTCAACGGGTCTAATTCTTTGGTTAAACAAATTGGTTCCGTTATCGGAAATCTGATAATCTTTGTTTACTCAAGTGATATCATCTGAATTATGTCAAACTCCAACGACAACAACCAGCAAAGGAGTGGAACCCCAGTTCCATCGCCTTCAGGAACCCCACGTGGTTCGAGGGAACAATCCCTAGAAAGATCCAATAACAACAATGGTGATAATGATCAAACTGTGGAACAAGATCGTGTAAAGAAAATGATTGCAGAGTATGTGAGCCAAGATTTGCAAGAATTTGTGAGAGGATTACCGGAAGCGTTACCTACACCGCCGACGCCACCCCCCAATATCACCATCGCCATGGAAAATCCTCAATCTGGGTTGGCGAACTCAGGAAGAGGAGATACTCCTAATGAATCTCTCGCAACGAGACCGGGTATATCTAATAACTCAGAATTGCAAAATTTATTGCTAGCCATGTAGAAAAAGATGAAGGAGCAGAACGATCGCATCGAACAAATTCCTGGAGTACCACTATCATCAAAGGCATCGATGTTGACAGATATTCTTAACAACCTTGGAAGCCAAGTGTGGCACCCTTGCCTAAACCCAAGAAGTTTAAAATGCTTGACGTTACCAAATATGATGGAACAAAACCCATGTGACCATGTGACTTCTTTCACTACTGGGTAAAAGGCAACGACTTAACAAAACAAGAGATTGAATCAGTCCTTGTCAAAAAATTTGGGAAAACACTTACCAAAGGGGCCCTAACCAGGTATTTTCTTCTCCCTGAAAATTCTATTGACTCTTTGCTGAGCTTGCAGATTCGTTTATAAAAGCACACTCTGGTGCACAAATAGTTGAGAAGAGAATGGAAGACATATTCAAAATAAAACAAAGAGACACGGAACTACTCTGTGAGTTTGTAGACAGGTTTCAACGAGAAAGAATGTAGTTACCCAGGGTGCCTGATAATTGGGCAGCCATGGCATTTGCAAGCAACCTGAACGATAAAAGCTCAAAAGCCACGAGACGACTTAAGGAGAGTCTAAGAGAATTCCCCTCTACAACATGGAACGATGTATATAACAGGTACAGTACTAAACTCAGAATAGAAAATGATATCATTGCTCGTTCGCGAGATGAAGATCATTCCAGATCCAGACGTCCTGAATCAGATAGAAGATCAGGTAATAATAGGTGTGATCCTTACTTAGGACCCTCGGGACGTGATATCCTCCCCAGGTTCGAAAACACTAGGTCGGACTATAGACCACAAGGAAGAGACATAGTCTCATCCTCGTCTAGATCCAGAAAAGATCGAGGTGAACGACCTAGAGGTTGTACTCAAATTGGGGATCATACGTTTAGTGTAAGTACTACTAAACTTGTCTCAATATTGAGGAACATGGGAGACAAGGTTAAGTGGCCCAAAGAGATGCGGTCAAATCCAAGTAGAAGAAACTCAGATCACTAGTGTGAATTTCACAACGATCATGGGGCACAAAACTGCGGATTGCAGATTTTTACAAGGTGAAGTAGAAAATTTGTTAAAACGGGCTATTTAACAGAATTGTTTAGTGATAAAGGCAAACAGGCATATATGAGGAACAGGCAGGAGCCCCCAAAGCCTCCTTCTCCAAAACAAACTGTTAACGTAATACACGGGGGGAAGAAGTAAACGGAGTGGTTTGCAAAACAACCACAAAGTTCACAATTACACATGAGAAACTGGCTCGTGGAGAAGACGATATAACCTTCGATGATGTAGATATCAGCAGATTAATGCTTCCGCACAACGATGCTCTGGTAATATCTTTGCTTATTCATGACACTAACGTAAAAAGAGTGTTGATTGATCCAGGTAGTTAAGTCAATATCATTTTTCTAAGAGTCGTGGAAGAAATGCTACTAGGGAATCAAGTAATCCCAAAAGCACGAGCCATATCAGGGTCTGATAACTCTACGGTTATAACAAAAGAAGAAATTGAGCTTAGCACTTATGCTGAGGGGGTGATCAAAAGTGCCAGGTTCCAAGTCATAGATACTGACATGGCTTATAACATGAATATTGGAATGCCGTGGATCCACGACATGAAAGTGATACCCTCCACGTTGCATCAGGTATTAAATTTCCCTCTAAATGGGGGATTCAACAAATCAAAGGCGATCAGCAGACCGCAAGAAATATAAACTCTGTGGTACACTACAACAAGAAAATAGAGGAGGAAGAATTACGAGATAAGGAAATCTCCCAAGCAGGTAACACCGCCCAACGGGAATGGAAGAAATTACTACCCAAATAGGTACGGGAGGTATTATTGCTGAAACAGGTACGAAAGAAAATACTTACGAGAAGGAGAGTCAAGAAGGTGTACTATACCACACAGATGCAGATTCCATACCGGGCGTCATTCGTGAATCGGAGGAAGATGAATACATCAAAACAACTACGGAGGAGCTCAAAGTTGTTCCGTTATCTGAACAAAAGCCTGAGCAGAAAGTGTATATAGGAGCGAGGCTAGGCCCCGCTCGAAGAGGTAAGTTAATTGATTATTTAAAGGCTAACGCAAACTGCATTGTGTGGTCCCACTCAGATATGATAGGCATCCCACCAGAAGTGATGACTCATAAACTAAATGAAGATCTATCCTTCGTACCTGTTAAGCAGAAGAAAATAAATCAAGGACCATTCAAGAACCAAGTGATCGACGAAGAGGTATAGAAACTCTTGAAGATTAGTTCGATACAAGAGGTAACGTACCCTAACTGGTTTGCAAACACCGTGGTAGTACCTAAAAAGAATGGCAAGTGGAGAGTATGCATAGATTATACTGACTTAAATAAAGCATGCCCCAAAGATTCTTCCCATTGCCACATATAGATCAAATGATTGATGCCACAACAGGTCATGAATTATTAAGCTTCTTAGATGCATATTCTGGTTATAATCATATTAAAATGAATCTCTCAGATGAGGAAAAAACTTCCTTCATTACGAACAGGGGGACTTACTGATAAAGTTATTCCTTTTGACTTAAAAAACGCTGGAGCCACCTATCAAAAGTTAGTGACTAAAGTGTTCCAAGAACATCTTGGATAGACAATGGAAGTCTATATTGATGATATGTTGGTAAAATCAACACAAGCACAAGACCATTTCCAGCATCTCTCTACTACTTTTGATATTCTACGCAGGTATAATATGAAGTTAAATCCAGAGAAATGCGCTTTTGGAGTGCAATCAGGTAAATTTTTGGGTTTCCTTGTATCGAACAGAGGAATAGAGGTAAATCCCGCTCAAATTAAAGCTATAGAGGAAATACCTGATATTTTAACAAATAAAAAGGAAGTTCAAAGACTGACAGGGAGAATAGCAGCTTTGGGTAGGTTTATTTCTAAATCTTCCGAAAAAAGTTTTAAATTCTTCTCAGTTCTCAAAAAGCAGAATCAGTTCGAATGGACTGAAGAATGTCAGCAAGCCCTCAAGAACCTGAAGATTTATCTATCGAAACCACCACTGCTTTCAAAGTCAAAAGAAGGGGAAAGATTGTACATCTACATGGCTGTCTCAGAAATTGCTGTAA
>ML358895.1:0-71985 GCA_005239505.1 Nicotiana paniculata | reverse complement strand
TTATTGCAGGGCTTGAACTCGCACGGGAGCTCTCAATCGAGAAAATTGTGATCAACAACGACTCCCAACTGATAGTAAATCAGATACGGGGGACTTAATCGCTCAAGAGACTAGAATGCAACAGTATCTTGAAAAAGCAAGAGAGCTCGTGAGACAATTCAAAACATGGAAGGTAATGCAAATACCTAGAGAATAAAATGTAGAAGCAGATGCATTAGCTAACCTCGCAACAGTCACGGAAGTAACGAACAAAGACAATACAATTGTCGTTCAACTATTCCATTCAATAATAGACCAGGACAGGAATGAGGTAACTTTCAACAACCTAACCTTGGACTGGAGAAACGAAATTCTTAATTTTTTGCAGAATGGAACCATACCTGAAGAGAAGAAAGCAGCTCAAGCACTTCGTCGCAAAGCTGCACGGTACTGCCTTATTCGCAACTCACTTTATCGCAAGATGTTCGGAGAACCCCAAGCTAAATGCCTCGGACCTAACCAAACAGAATTTGTGATGAAAGAAGTCCATGAAGGACACTGTGGAAATCACTCAGGGGCGAGATCCTTACTGAAAACACTAATCAGAGCTTGATACTATTGGCCTAAAATGGAAGAAGAAGCCGAGAATTTTGTATCCAAATGTGATAGATGCCAAAGGTTTGCCAATAACATGCATCGACTAGTGTAATTATTACATCCAATAATATCCCCATGGCCTTTCATGAAATGGGGTATGGACATAGTGGGACCTCTTCCCACAACTAAAGGACAGGTACGGTTTTTACTCGTGCTAACCGACCATTTTACAAAATGGGTAGAGGCAGAAGCGTTCAAACAAGTGCGAGAAAAGGAAGTTAAAAGCTTCTTATGGCGAAACATAATATGCCGCTTTGGAATACCAAAGGAAATCGTGTGTGATAATGGCACACAATTCATAGGCTCACAAATCACAGAATTCTTCGAAAGTTGGAAAATCAAGCGGATCACGTCAACGCCGTACCACCCCATGGCTAATGGTCAAGATGAGTCAACGAATAAGGTCATTATCAACAATATAAAGAAGCGGCTGGATAAAGCCAAGGGAAATTGGCATGATGAGTTATCAGCGGTACTATGGGCATACAGAACAACTTCAAAGATAGCCACGGGAGAAACTCAATTTGCACTTGTTTATGGCTCAGAAGCCTTAATACCTGTGGAGATTGCGAACCAAGCATAAGGCTCTCAACATCCATGGAAGGTGAAAATGACGACGAATTAAGGACCAACCTGGACCTGCTCGAACCACAGAGAGAAGCAACATTGATACAGATCGCAGCTCAAAAACAAATCATAGAGCGTTATTACAATCGTAAAGCTCATCTCAGATACTTTAAGATTGGGGACTTCGTCCTCAAAAAAGTCTTTCAGTCAACGAAAGAAGCAGGAAAGCTAAATCCAAACTGGGAAGGACCTTACAAAATCCGAGGCATAGCTGGAAAAGGCGCCTATGAGTTGGAAGCTATGGACGGTAGAGTTCTACCAACAAGCTGGAACGCCATCCATCTAAAAAAGTATTACTTCTAAAAGAAAATAATACCCCCAGTTAGGTATCACACGTTCGATTTTATTTTGAATATTTAAAAAGTTTACTAACTTTTTTAGATGATAGGCACAAATCTAACCCATCACCAGATGATGATAGACCTGTAAAGACGCGAGGAAATAACACAATTCCCGGTCTAGTGTTACACTTTCTGATGGACGTTTTAAAAGGGTTAAGCAGTCATCATCTAAAAAAATATATACCTTCGAGTCCGGAATGTTTTTCCTTTTCAGGAAAAGGACCACAAGGAAGGAATAATCAAGTGCTCGAGATTTCATTCTTCAAAGCTCAAACAGTTGGGGGACTATACAGTATGGAAGGCTAAGACGAAGCAAAGAAGACTATCAGAAATTCAAAAGCTCGAGCCTGAAGACCCATCTACCCAACGAGACAAGTGACACGAGCAGAATCCAAAGAAATCAAAAGAGCCATCCAAATAGAAAGCCCAATGCAAAAAGCAAAAACCTTCGAACATATTCAGGTTGAAAGGCAAAATATTAGTCACGAGAAAGAAATGTACATCTTTATACTTATTCAAAGCTGTTGTAACAAAAACAGTTAGGGGTAAAAGATCTCATCAATGTACTCATTCAAAAAACTGTTCTCAAATAAAATAGTTATGGATGAAAGATATAAATCCTTGTATTTGTTCAAAAAACTGTTATCAAATAAAAACAGTTACAAATAAGAAAACATTTCCCTCGTACTTATTAGAAAACTTTTTCCAAAACAGTTGCAGGTAAAAACCCCAATCTTTATAAAAACTGTTACTAGTAAACAATAGTTGTTTCCTTGTATTAATATCGAAAAACTAATTCCTATGAAAAAAAGTTACGAAATACAAGAGTATATCAAATCTGTTAAACAAAAACAGTTGCAAACATGAGTTTTAGACGATAACCAAACATATGTAAAATGTCATGGAATTTCAAACAAAAAACTTCCCTTGGAAACATTCTTAAACATGTGTAAAATTCCTATCACTCTATTGCATTATCATGAAGTTGAGACGTCTTCTTCATGTCAATTATAAAGGGCCCTCTTCCATAAACTATGCCTATTACAAAAAGGCACACATTTTATATGACACCGTGCCTATTACAAAAAAAGTACGAGTAGTCTAAAGCATTCCTCATGCAAAACTCGAAGGTAAAACTAAAAACTCAAAAATAAAGCATGCAAAAGACTTAAAGAGTGAAACAGAAACTCAACAAAAGTCGAACTAACATTTATATATTAAAACGGCTAAAATTAAGTATTAACTTATACTTAGCCGTATAAAAATTTTATATACATTGTGGTGCCTCTAAGTTGTCATTTGGGGACTTAAAGGAAATCCAAATTTAACCCCGATGGGACTGGGGGTAACCACCAATTGATACAAAGAAAAAGAAAAAAAAAGGGATAAACTAACTAAATCTTTTCAAAAGAGGGGTTGACTTCAGTGGCAGAAGGAGCGGGAGCAGCTGGAGATGAAGAGGCATGAGCGGCTGGAATCTCACCATCAGGTGAAGAGAGTTTATGACCTTGTTGAGCCTTCTCCATAGCTTCCTTAGTTTTGGCTATTTCAGCACTAAGGTCAAAACCCTCTTTATTCATTTCCATCAATGTGTCAAGGCGAGAATTCATATACGCCCAGCTCACATCGACAGCAGCCACCTCTTCCAAATCTTCATAATCCTTTGCCCATACTTGAAACTCAGCTCTCAATCCGTCCTTCTCCGCTTCGGCAGCTTCATGGGCGGCCCTTAATGGAACACTTGACTCCTCTAAAGTTTGAGCTTTGTCTAAAGCCCTATGAAGGTCTTCTTGAGTACGAGTGAGTGATTGCACGAGCTCGCCTGAGTATTCCTCCTTCTGCCCCCAACAAGTTCTTCAAGTATCTAATCTCCTCTTAGGCATGGGACAGTTTCTCCGCGAACGAAGATTCCAGAACACTCTTATCTTTATCAGCCTGACTGCAAGAAGCCCTCTCCACTGCCAATTCTGCTACCATGAGTCTCATCTGCCGCTTCAAGGTACTCATTTCCTCTTCTAAAGCATCCATGTCAATCCTTAAGCTATCATATTGTGCTCTCCAATTATCAACATTGGCCTGCAACTATCTTATCTCTTGGTCCGTGTTTAAAATCCTCTTCATAAGCTCCATGCCTATAAGGTTAATCTACAAGAAATAAACCAGTCAGATATGGTAAATTTCATAAACGAGAGTGAAAGAGGATAACTTGCATCATACCTTCAAAGAAGTATGCACGACCTCTTTGGCCTATGTAAGAGCACCGTGACTGGCTAGCTTTGCTTTCTCAGAGGGACCTATCAAAGGCTTGAGCCATACTTCGGGCTCACCCGTTTTCTTGAAAAGATTCCCTTCAGCTGGAACCTCTATTACCACCTGCCGCATCTCTCTGCTGGAAGACCCTACTTCCCAAATAGAAGGCATGGAAGCAAGCAGAGATGGAACAACAATAGGCACGGAAGGTTGAGGATCTGGAGAAGCCACGGGCAAAGAAGCAGGCACGGAGATTTGAAGAGTTGAAGAAGTTATAGGCAAAGAAACAGTAGAAGTTGAAATAGCCAAAGGAACAGACGAGATAGCTTCTCTCAAAGAAGCAGGAAAGACAGCAGCCAAAGGGACGTCGTCAGGAGCAAGATCAACACCCCCGTGAATAGGGGAATGTGAAACATCATCAAGGACAGGGGGCTCAATCACAGACACGGAAGGCAAGGTTGAGACTGCAACCTCATCATCTAAAACCATTCGCCTTCTCCGTGGCCTGTGCACTAAAGCACCATTTTCTTCCTCTTCTACGGAACGAGACTCACTAATCTTCCTCTTCGAGAAATATGAACCAACAATAATTTCCTGGGTCTGATCCAAGGACATCTTCGAGATAGATGAAGCAGACACCCCACGAGCCGAGAACCCTATTAAAAAGGGAAAAAAGTTAAACAAAAAAAAAGACTCGAGTAAGGAAAAAAGCAAGAACAAAAGCTTCACTTACTGTGGGTCTTTACTTGCCAACCATACCTCCCAGCGAGGTACTTCCAAGATCTATCTTCTGAAGGAGCAACAGATAACAATTTTTCTACCCAATCACAAATACCGGAGACATTCTCAACAGTATTCATGATTGTTGAGAGAAGAAAAAATAGATACGGTGTTAAATAAAACATCTCAAGTCAAAACAAGAAAAAGTAAATGTGAGCTAAAGCATACTCACGTGCGCGATTCCACTTCTCAGGGAAGGGAAGATTTTCTTCACCCATTATACCAACAATTGGTACAACAACATACCGTAGGTACCAGCCCTATCCTTATCGTCTCCAGGGGTTACCAGCACTCTTTTTCTTCTAGCAGTCAGAGTAAAAACCCCTTCACGAAATAAGGTAGGAGAGTAGAGGTGAATAAGATGGTTGAAGGTAAAAGGAAACGAGGCTAAAGAATCCAAACTCCTAAGACATGCGACAACTCGCCACAAAAGCGGGCCAACTTGTCCTAAGCAGATAGTGAAAAAACGGCAAAACTCAATTATAACCGGGTCAATGAGGGAACCCTAAAGTGAAAGGATACGTGTAAACAAAAGAATATCCCATCTTGCAAGACATTATTCTTTGATTACTATTCGGAATATAGACAGGAAAGCCAGACTTCCAAAAGCACTCCCTCCGAACAAGGTAAATATGACCCTCGGTTATAAGGGTTGGATATCTTTCGACACTATCAAGAGAAGAAGATTGATCTACAAGAACTTGACTATCCCTAGCAAAAACAAACTCAGCAGGGACAATTTCATCGATCCAGGTTCACGAAGGCGTTCACCTCTACCTCTAGAAAAAGACCGAGAAACCCTAAATCTCGAAGAAACTGAAGATCTAGTGGAAGGAGGAGGAACTATTTGAGAAGAAGAGGAGCCTCTTGAAGGAGTGGATCCTAGACTTCTAAGTCTACCACCCCTCCAACTCCTAGTCGGAGCAGAAGATGGCGCTAAACTTTCAATATCTATTACTCTTTGAGGTTGGTTTGAAGAAGACATATTTACAAAGGCAAAGAAGAAAGTTCTTTACAAAAGACAAAGTTAGAAAAGTGTTTCGTGGAAGCAAAGAAAAGAAAACATGTATTTATACTTGAATACAACCGTCAAACATGAAGAAAAAGGAAAATAATGATGAAAAGTCATAATTGAAGATGTCACTTCGGGACTGGCACAGCCGCAAAAAGCCCTAAAAGGTGCCGAGTAAATGCAGAACCAATCCAAAAAGGACACGTGGTATGAGCATTAAATGGAAGTGACAAACGACGCCTATGGTGCAGAGAAGGATACAATGATTCAAGGAAAAGCGGCGGCAAAATATATTCCCGCCAAATATCCACTTACCAAATATCAATCGTTAAATATATGGTAAGTGGGGGGACTATCTGTATTGGTAAAAAAGAGTTTCACACGTAACCCAGCTTTTGACAACTCATCCAGTCACGTGGACACAGGAAAACACGACAGCTGGATGTGATTCTTTGAAGAAGTACGGTACAAAGAGGCACGGTTCATTAAACCCACAAACTTATCAGCCACGGGAAACTCAACTTGATCAAAATGGGAGAGAGGCACGGTCAGAATGAATCTAGACAAAGCTACGGCCAGATTCAAGGACCCACAATTGATTATTCGAACATTATGTAATCGAACCCCAATTACCGTTATCCTTTGTAACGCCTCATTAATGTCATAATTATTCATTAATGAGTAACCATAGCAAGAGTCGTATGTTATAAGAATATCCTATATAAGGGAGGGGAATATAGCTTGTAAAGGCATCTGATTCTCGAATACAATCAACTTCGATTTTCTATATTTTTGCAATATTGTCTATTATTCATTCCATTACCTTGATTATCAGTAACCCGTATTCATCTTAAAAAATAAGCTTTAGTCAAAGGGTCTAATTATTTGGTTAAACAACTAGTCCACAAGAGTAGATAATCGACAGTGGTGCTACCAATCATATGGTAGCTGATTTAAGTCTGTTGAACCAAGATTTAATTGTGCAACCAGAATATCCAAAGAGAGTGTTCTTACCTAATGGAGATATAACACATGTGGCTCACACTGGTTCTAGTAATATCACCAATAGAATCACGGTAACAAATGTGTTTCATATTCCACAATTGAAGAGCAATTTACTATCTGTTTCTAAGGTCACTAAAGTACTCAGTAGACTTTTTTCCTTATTTTTGTATTTTTCAGGATCTCTTCAATGGGCTGGTGAGAGATATTGGTAGAGAAGACAACATATTATACATTCTAAGTGGAAATCATCAACCAGTTGGATCCGGTGATGAAGTTCTATTAGTATCAAGAGAACCACCAATGATCATTAAACTAAAGACCAATGAAGACATAGATCTATGGCATAAAATATTTGGACATGTATCAGCTTTGGTAATCCAGAAATTACTATCTATAAAGACTGAAATAATAGCTGAAAGAGAAGATAAATATATTGTATGCCTGTGTGCAAAACAAACAAGACTTCCTTTCCCAATCAGTAATACAAAAACTACTGTTTGTTTTGAATTAGTACATGTTGATCTATGGGGGCCTTACAAAGTACCTACAACTGATGGAAACAAATACTTCTTAATAGTAGTGGATGACTACACCAGATTCACTTGGATATATCTGTTGAAATTAAAGTCTGATGTGAGCGTTGTGCTATAGAAGTTCATTACATTAGTCATAACACAATTTGATAAGTTAATCGAAGTAATCAAAATAGATAATGGCACTGAATTTGTAAATTCAGTATGTGAGGTCATGTTCAACAATCTAGGAATTATTCATCAAAAAACATGTGCTTATACACCTCAGCAAAACGGAGTTGCTGAGAGGAAACATAGATATATCCTGGAAGTCACAAGGGCAATCAGATTTCAAGAAAACATACAAATCAGATTCTGGGGGCATTGCATATTGGTTGTCGTTTACCTGATCAATAGAATGCCAATCATAGTCATAAACAATCAAACACCTTATGAGAGGCTGTTTGACAAGAAGCCTACCCTAACTCATCTGATAATATTGGGATGCCTAGCCTATGAAAAGATAGTTCAGGAACATGACAAAATGATGCCTAGATAAAAAATGACAGTACATATGGGATATTCAACTAAATAGAAGGGATACTTACTATATGATCTAGAAAACAAATCATTTCTGGTAACTAGAGATGTCAATTTTAGGGAAGATATATTCACATTCAAACAGAATCAAAGCACATCTACCACTATCTTTACTCAGGACAACAATTTCCACAAATTGTTCTATGAGACAGGTGGTCAACCCTCTACAACTCCAAATCAGAGAATTCCTGAAACTGGGAATCATGATGCTGCTACTCTTGAATTCTTTGATCAACTAGTTGAGTTCAATCCATAAATAGAACTCATGGATAAACAAGGTGAGGTAAGTCAGCTGGATCAAATCATTGAAACTCAACCACCAACTATTTCATCCTCTGTTCAACCATCTCATGTCACTATAGCCTCGACAGATCAAGATGAGCTCAGAAAGTCACAAAGGGAAAAAAGAGGCCACCTCTTTGGCTCAGAGACTTTGTCTCTCTGAATATTTATAAAGACACACCTTATGAATTGTATAAATATCTTACATATGATAATATATCACCTAAATATCAAGCTTACACCACATCTATCTCTTCAATCATAGAGCCTACTAGATAATCAGAGGCTATCAAGGAACCTAGGTGGATAGAAGCAATAAAAGCTGAAATTAAAGTATTGCAAGACAATCACACATGCGACATAGTCAATCTACCAGAAGGCGAACATCCAAAGGATGTAAATGGATCTATATGATTAAGTATAAATCTTCGGGGGAAATTGAAAGATTCAAAGCTAGATTAGTAGAAAAGGGATTTAGCCAACAAGAAAGCATTGATTATCAAGAAACATTCGGCCCAGTAGTTAAAATGAAGACATTCAGAACAATACTTGCTACTGCTGCCCAAAAATAGTGGCATATACATCAAATGGATGTATATAATGCCTTCTTAAAAGGTGATACCTATGATGAAATTTATATGCAAATGCCACAAGGATTTACCAGTCAGGGGGAGAAGAAATCAGTTTGTCGGCTTTTTAAATCCTTATATGGTTTGAAAAAGGCTCCGAGACAATGGAATGCTAAGTTAAAAAAAGATTTATTGGGGTATGCATTTCAGTAGAGTCGGTTTGATCACTCTCCTTTCTTCAAAAAAGACTTCAGAAGGCATCACTAGTGTTAGTATATATTGATGACATGAGTATCACAGGAGATAACCTTAGCTTGATACAAAATACCAAAACTACCCTGTAGAAGGCCTTCAAAATGGAAGACTTAGGTGAGATAAAGTATTTCCTAGGCATTGAATTTTCCAGGTCCAAGCAAGGAATCTTAATGCACCAAAGGAAGTATGCACTAGAACTTATCTCTGAAATTGGACTGGGGGCTACCAAACCTGCTATCACACCTATAGATTACAATGTAAAGCTCAAAACAAAGAAATATTATGATTGTGTCAAGACCACTAACTCAGACACATTCACTTATGACAAAGAAATTGGACTGGGGGCTGCCAAACCTGATATCACACCTCTAGATTACAGTGTAAAGCTCACAATAAAGGAATATGATGATTGTCAAGATCACTAATTCAGACACATTCACTGATGACGAAGAAATGGAGGATCGTACTCCCTATCAAATATTGATAGGTAAGTTGTTGTACATTATCATGACTCGACCTGATATAGCCTTTAGTGTTCAAACTCTCAGTCAATTTCTTCAGAATCCTAAAAGGTCTCACATGGAAGCTTCACTTAGAATTGTAAAATATCTGGAAAAACAGCTTGGTCAAGGTGTTATACTATCTAGTTATGTTAGCAATACAGCCATGGGATTTTGTGATGCTGATTAGTCTTCCTGCTTACATACAAGAAAATTTGTTACATGTTATATGATCAAACTTGGGGATTCTTTAGTTTCCTGTAAATCTAAGAAGCAAACAATTGTTTAGAAGCTCGACAGAAGTTTAATATAGAAGCATTGCTGCCACAATTGTAGAGTTAATTTGGATGATTGGTGTCACGACCCAAAATCCACTATAGATTGTGATGGCTCCTAATGCCGCCGTCTGGCAAGCCAACGGTGATTGATCAATTTAATTACTCATTTTATTACTTCCAAAATCATAAATTTAATAATAAAGTAAATTTACAGTTTTAAATCCACGGGAATGTACAAAATTGTAGTTTATAAGAGAAATGAAAGGCGATGATAATATACAGAACCGTAAGCATCAACTAGTATATCCTAAAACCCGGTATCACAAGTACATGAGCATTTACTAAGGAGTGCAATAATAATACATCATATGTATAGAATGTAAATGAGACAGGATAAATTAAATAATACGATGGAGACTATGTGGACTATGATGCGTAGCCTAGAATGCAGCTCACATAAAGTCCCCTCAACAGTTGCGCCTATGCGCCAAGATGATCCCCAAATGAACATGTCAGATCCTGCATTTAGTGCAGACATGCAGCATGAACACAAAATCAACGTTTACCTAGTAAGTATCTAGCCTAACCCCGGAGAAGTAGTGAAGAGGGGTCGACATACACACTTACTAGTGGTCCAATAAATCGATATACTAAATCATAAACAGATAAGAGTACAACAATAGTGGTGAGGTAAATCTGTAACTAACACAATCTTCTCAATCTCCTATTCTTTTTCAACAGCTCAGAAAATATCCAGTGCCCATATCAAATGAATAAGAAATACCATATAAAATACAAGGCATTAGTGGAAGGAAAATCTCATGAATATTCGGACTGCTAGCGATATAACGCATGATTATGACGTGGCCGTACGGCCAGATCTCAGAAGGAATATGATACTTATGAGGTGATCGGCCCAATCCCATCATAACGTGTACACTGTCGAGGGTCGAGCGGCATGAACCATATATGCATCTATTATACTACCGAGGCGAACGCTTGCTCCCATGAGAGTGTGGTACATAATCTTGTCAAGGCGCGGCCCGCTCCACAAGACAGGAGACGAATTATCAAATAATGAGACACGAGCTTACGATGTAGTTAATGAACACAAGATGAGTATAACCTTTACCGTTTCTCAAGTAACTTGCAAACAACTCAAAGTAATTAGGCTCGGCCTAATATCTATGTATATATTTCTAAGTAAAGTTCAATTATATTTTCAATTAATAAAGAGAGCATAATGAGTTCAAATATTACATGGTAAAGTCCTAAGTCTACCCGGACATAAACATGCTTTAGCTATGTACGGACTCTCGTCACCTCATGTGTAGGTAGCACCCACAACTAATAGCACATAAAAATTACATCACCTAGGGGGTAATTTTCCCCTCACAAAGTTAGACAGGAGACTTACCTCGTCCCAAAGCTAACTTTCCGGCCCACAAATTCACTTTCAAGCTTCAAGTCGGTGCCGAACAAATCCGAAACTAGTCAAATATTATATATATTCTACGTGCTCAAAAGTTAATAATTTAACTATTATAATGATTAACCAACCCAAATTGGAAGATTCTTAAGATCACCCCCTGGCCCACGTGCCCGAATTCTAGAATTTTCGAAGATAATAATTACACATAGCCTCACGAACTCAAATATGTAATTTTTACATAATTCCATATCCAATTTTGTGGCCAAATATCATTTTTACCATAACCCTAGGTTTTTTTCAAAATCCCATAAATTTCACCAATTTCCATGTTAAATCTACCCATGACCTGCATATTTAGCTAAAGAATTGACAGGGATCAGTTACCTCTTGATGTTACTGAAATCTCCCCACAAATGCTCTCAAAAATCGCGTAAGACCAAGTAAAAATGAGGGAAATGAGCTAAGTCCCGAAATAAAAGGCTCTTGCACAGGTCCCAGATGTCGCATTTGCGACATCTTGTTTATAAATGCCATGGTCACAAATGCGACAAAATCATCACAAATGTGAAGTTGGGCCACCTCTGCCAAGGTCGCATTTGCGACCAAGATCTTCGCATATGTGAAGAGGGCAGCTCGCAAAAGCGACAAAAATGTTCGCAAAAGCGAGGGGTTTTCCCACTCTTGCAATAGCGGATCCCTCGTCGCAAATGCGAATAAAACCTCATATTTGCGAGACCTGCTGCACCAGACCACAAACCAAAAAAAATGGAAGTTCTTCACCACTCCAAACGCGCTCGAAACTCACTCGAGCCATCGAGGCTCCACACCAAACATCCACACACTTCTATAAACATCATACAAACTCGCTCGAGCGATCGAAACACCGAAATAACATCTAAAAGCACTAATCGGATGCCAAAACACATGAATCAAATCATGAAACTCAAAAACTTCTAAAAACACTTCCGCGCATCTAATTCCCATCAAATCAACTCTGAATAACGCCAAATTTTGCGTGAAAGTCACAAATCACCATACGGAACTATTCCCAGGTTCGAAATCCCAAATAGACCTTGATAACACTAACACCTACTTCAAACCAAATTTAAAGGACTTGAAAACCTCCAATGCACTAACTTCTTATATTAAGCGCCGAAACGCTCTCGGGGTCATCCAAAACCCGATCACATACTCCCAAGTCCAAAATCATCATACGAACCTGTTGGAACCTTCAAATCCCGATTTCGAGGTCGTTTACTCAAAATTCAAACCTTGGTTCACTCTTCCAACTTAATGTTCCAAATTAGAATTTTCCTTCCAAATTAACTCTGAACTTCCCAAAATCCAATTCCGACCACGCGTACAAGTCGTAATACATGAAGTGAAGCTACTCAAGACCTCAAACCACTGAACGACGTGCTAGAGCTCAAAATGATCGGTCGACTCATTAGATTCTCCCCCACTTAAGCATGCGTTCGTCCTCGAACATGATAAGAACTGCTCTTGAGTTTTCCTAACATCACTGTTCAACACCTTGTGTACCTACGTGCCACCAGAACCTAGTTGATCACATTAGCTCAAGTCAGACTGAAGATCCTCCCTTTTATTTAGTCTATAAGCCTTAGAAAAAAATTCCAACCACGTATTCTATACAAGACCTCATTCTAACATAAGAACACCGTATCAATATCCACACGCTGGACCCACACATGATCATGCGCCCAGGCTGATGTCATGACCCGATTTACCCACCGAAAGGCATCGTGGCGACACCTAGTCTCTACTGTTAGGTAAGCCTAATTGCGGAAAACACATATTAAATAGAAGCAATAAAATAAAGGTGAAGTAAGTGAGTCTATAATGAAACATCTCCACTTGGCGTGTACAAAATAAAACTTTTCCCAAAACTCGGAATATCACTTTAGTCACAACCTCTGTCTCAAAATAGCTCTATACAACGAGAGGGAATTTACATGAAAAAGAAATCTATCTAAATCTCGAGTGGAAGGTGACTCAAAGGACTCTGCGGGCGTGGCAGAGTTACCTTTCAGTCTCCTAAAAAGTTGCTGCTCGGACCCCTAGCCATGGAACTGAGCGCTGGTACCTGGATCTGTACACGAAAAACATGTGCAGGAAAGGGCATGAGTACACCACAATATGGTACCCAGTAAGTTCCAAGCCTAACCCCAATCAAGTAGTGACGAGGTCAGGTTAAGGCTCTACTGGATTTTTATAGTAAAGCAGTATAAAAATATGAACAGAGAGATATAATAAGCAAAGGCGAATCAGTAGAAACAATGAGCTAAGAGAAAATAATAACAGGGAGCCCTCGGCTCAGCACAGTATATATCACAGTAATAAGTATGCAATGCAGTATAGGGGGAAAGCTCCTGGAATCTCGTATGGAGTCCCAATTTAAATATGCAATGCAGTACAGGGGGAAAGCTTCTGTAATCTCGTCTGTAGTCCCAATATAAATATGCTATGCAGTAAAGGGGGGAAAGCTCCTGGAATCTCGTCTGTAGTCCCAATTTAAATATGCAATGCAGTACAAGGGAAAGCTCCCGGAATCTCGTCTGTAGTCCCAATTTAAATATGCAATGCAGTACAAATACCGAATATAATTTTTTTAAAAATAGTTCAGGAAAAATCACAGGAAAATATGGATAAAACTACCTAAACATAGTACACATAGTAATAACTACGGAAAGTTCAAGTACAACAGGTAGGCATGCTATTTCCTAATCTAAACTACATAGTCGATACATGAATCAGTGAAATAGGAGTGAAATGATTTGGTCCATGGAGGGAAAAATGGACTTTAGCAACAATGGACCGTGTACGTACTCATCACCTCACGCACACGGCGCCCAAAAAACATAGAACAATATTAAAATATCCTAGGGGAAGTCCCCAACACAGAGTTAGGCAAGCCACTTACCTCGACTGTGCTACTCAACTCGAAACCACGCTCTAGCCACGAGTATGCGACTCAGAATGGCCCAAATCTATTCAATTCGACTGCATAATGTAAATATCACTTTAAGGAATCAAAATAGCTAATAAGTTCGAAGCTAATACGAGAAATTAGGAAAATCGCCAAAAAGTCCCTCGGGCCCACATCTCGGAATCGAGTGAAAGTTAAAAATTTAGAACACTCATTCACTCACGAACTCTCAAACAGGAATCATCGAAAACCGAAGACAAAATTCTATTAAATTCTAGAATTTCCTAATTAGGGAAACTTCTTCCCATTTGCATGTTTTTTCACCTAAATCCCTTAATTGCATGGAAGAAATGTCCATAGATTAAAGATATAAAAGGAAATAAGGTTAGGAATTGTTACCTATGAAGTTTTTCCACAAAAATCACTCAAAATCGCCTACACCGGAGCTCCAAATGATTTTTAGAAGTTATGAAATTCAAGCCATCGAATCTGATATAACTGCCCAGCGATTTCCGCACCTGCGACCCTTAGATCGCACCTGTGGTCCCGCACCTACGAAAAATCAGTCGCATGTGCGAAAACCCACTAAAAGGCCTGGGGCGGCACCTACGGTCAAATTGGCCGCATCTACGGCTCCGCACCTGCGGAATATCAACCGCACCTGCGAGACTGGTTGACTTGACCAAGTCCGCACCTGCGAGTCTCTCTTCCGAGGCCCCTGGTACCTCAACCAAACTTACCAACCAGTCCTAATACCTTATCCAAACTTAGTCGAGCCTCCAAAACACATCACATAACACCAAAATTACCAATTATACATGGATTCAAGCCTAAGAACTTATGAAATTTCTAAAATCTACAACCGATGCCGAAACACATCAAAACTAGTCCGAATGACCTCAAATTTTACACACAGGTCACAAATGATACAACAGACCTACAGCCACTCTCGGAATTTAATTCGGAGCCCGATATCAAAATTCCACCTATCGACCGAAATAGCCGAAATTCTAACTTTTGCAAATTCAAAGCTAAAGCTACTACAAACCTCGAAAGCACGTTCTGGACACGCTCCTAACTCCGAAACCACCCAACGGAACTAACAGAGTTGATGGAATCCTATTCCGGATCCGTCTTTCCACAGTTCCAACTATAGTCCGATTTCTAAAGCTTAAACTCACATATAAGGACTATGTTCCAACAACTCTCCGAATTTCACCACTCAACGTTCCAACAAGTTCCAAAAGTAGAAATAGACATGGGGAAAGCAGTTATTAAGGGTTCGGGGCGCTAACTCTCAAAATAACCTACCAGGTCGTTACATTCTCACCCTCTTAAGAAAATAGTTTATCCTCGAACGAGTATAGAGACATACCTGAAGCTATGAAAAAATGAGGGTACTGACTGCGCATATCCTGCTCGGTCTCCCAAGTCGCATCCTCGACCGGCTGACCCCTCCACTGAACCTTTACTGATGCAATATCCTTTGACCTGATCTTTCTGACCTGTCTATCCAATATAGCCACTGCCTCCTCAATATATGATAAATCCTTGTCCAACTGGACTGAACTGAAATCCAACGCATGAGTTGGATCACCGTGATACTTCCGGAGCATGGAGATGTGGAATACCGGATGAACCCCTGCTAGGTTGGGAGGCAGGGCTAGCACATAAGCAACATCCCCAACACGTCGCAATACCTCAAAAGGGCCAATAAATCTCGGACTCAGCTTTCCCTTCTTCCCGAAACTCATGACACCCTTCATAGGCGATACTCGAAGCAAAACCCGATCACCAGCCATAAATGCCAATTCACGAACCTTCCGGTCCGCATAACTCTTCTGCCTAGACTGATTTGCGGGAAGTCTCTCCTGAATCACCTTCACCTTGTCCAGGGCGTCCTGGACCAAATATGTACCCAACAATCGGGCCTCGCCACGCTCAAACCATCCCACTGGGGACCGGCATAGTCTACCATACAAAGCCTCATACGGCGCCATCTGAATGCTGGACTGGTAGCTGTTATTATAAGCAAACTCTGCAAGTGGAAAGTATCGGTCCCATGACCCTCCGAAATCCATCACACAGGCACGGAGCATATCCTCAAGAATCTGAATCGTGCGCTAAGACTGCCCGTTCGTCTGAGAGTGAAAGGATGTACTCAACTCTACCCTGGTGCCTAGCTCCTGCTGAACGGCTCTCCAGAACCGCGAAGTGAACTGTGTACCTCTGTCTGAAATGAAAAATACTGGAATACCGTGGAGGCGAACAATCTCCCTGATATAAATCTCTGCCAACCTCTCGGAGGAGTATGTAGTCAACACAGGAATGAAATGGGCTGACTTAGTCAGCCGATCCACAATCACCCAAATAGCATCGAACTTCTTCAAAGTCCGAGGAAGTCCAACCACGAAGTCCATGGTGATCCGCTCCCACTTCCACTCTGGAAGCTCAATCTGTTGAAGTAACCCTCCCGGTATCTGATGCTCATATTTGACTTGCTGACAGTTGAGACACTTGGCCAAAAACTTCACTATATCCTTCTTCATCCTTCTCCACCAATAGTCCTATCTCAGTACCTGGTACATCTTCGCGGTACCCGGATGAATGGAATACCGTGAGCTATGGGCCTCCTCCAGAATCAACTCCTGAAGCCCATCAACATTGGGCACACAGATCCAACCCTGCATCCTCATCACACCATCATCTCCTATAGTCACATCTCTGGCATCACCTCGCCGAACCCTATCCTGAAGAACCAGAAGGTGGGGATCATCATACTGGTGCTCTCGAATGTGGTCATAAAGAGAAGACCGAACCACCACACAAGCTAAAACTCGGCAAGGCTCCGAAAGATTCAACCTCACAAACTGACTGGCTAAGGACTGATTATCTAAGGATAAGGGCCTCTCAACTGCCGAAAGATATGCCAAACTCTCCGCCCGGCGACTCAAGGCGTCGGCCACCACATTGGCCTTCCCCGGGTGGTATAATATAGTGATTTCATAGTCCTTTAGAAACTCCAACCATCTCCGCTAGCACAAATTGAGGTCCTTCTGCTTGAATATGTGCTGCAAACTCCGTTGATCAGTGAAAATCTCACAGGGAACACCGTATAAATAATGATGCCATATCTTCAGGGAGTGAACAATCGCTTCCAAATCGAGATCATGAACTGGATAGTTCTTCTCATGCGCCTTCAACTGTCTAGACGCGTAGGTAATCACCCTACCGTCCTGCATCAACACCGTTCTGAGGTCAATCCTCGAAGCATCACAATAGACGGTATAGAACCCTGAACCCGTAGGCAATACCAACACCGGAGATGAATTCAGGGTTGTCTTGAGCTTCTGAAAGCTCTCCTCACACTCCTCAGTCCACCTGAACAAGGCACCCTATTGATTCAACCTGGTCATCGGTGCTGCAACTGACGAAAAACCCTCCACAAAACGGCGATAGTACCCAACCAAACCAAGGAAACTGCGAATCTCCGTAGTTGATGACGGTCTAGGCCAACTCTGCACCGCCTCCACCTTCTTCAGATCTACCTTGATCCCATCCCAAGACATTATGTGGCCCAAGAATGCCACTGAGTCAAGCCAGAACTAACATTTAGAAAATTTAGCATACAATCTCTTCTCCCTCAAAGTCTGAAGCACAGTTCTCAGATGTTGCTCATGATCTTCCTATGATCGGGAATACACCAAGATGTCATCAATAAACACAATGACGAAGGAATCAAGATAAGGCCGGAACACACTGTGTATCAAATGCATAAAAGCTGCTGGGGCATTGGTCAACCCAAATGACATAACAAGAAACTCATAGTGGCCATATCTAGTCCTGAAGGCAGACTTCGGGATATCCGGCTCCTGAATCTTCAACTGATGATAGCCAGAACGTAAGTAAATCTTGGAGAATACCTTGGAACCCTGTAGTTGGTCGAATAAATCATCAATGTAAGGCAAAGGATACCTGTTCTTCACGGTGACCTTGTTCAACTGCCGATAATCAATACACATACGCATAGAACCATTATTTTTCTTCACAAATAATACTGGAGCACCCCAAGGTGATACATTGGGTCTGATGAAACCCTTATCAAGAAACTCCTGTAACTGCTCCTTCAACTCAGGAGGAGCCATACGGTAAGGAGGATAGAAATGGGTTGAGTACCCGGCAACAAATCAATGCCGAAATCAATATCTTTATCGGGCGGCATATCCGGAAGATCAGCTGAGAATACATTAGGAAAGTCCCTCACTACTGGAACTGACTCAACGGGAGGAGTATCAACACTGACATTTCTCACATAGGCCAAGTACACATCACACCCCTTCTCAACCATCTGTTGCGCCTTAAGAAATGAAATGACCCTGCGGGGAGTATACCCTAAGGTACCTCTCCACTCTAATGTCGTCAAGCCTGGCATAGCCAGTATCACGGTCTTAGCGTGACAATCAAGAATAGCATAATGGAGCGACAACCAGTCCAAGCCCAAGATAACATCGAAATCTACCATGCTGAGTAATAATAAATTAGCCCTAGTCTCAAAACCACTAAGTGAAATCAAACACGACCGATATACGCAGTCCACAACTAGATAGTCTCCAACAGGAGTAGATACATAGACAGGGGAACTCAAAGAATTGCGAGATATCCCCAAATGTGGAGCACAATAAGAGGACACATATGAATACGTAGATCCTGGATCAAATAATACTGATGCATCCCTGTAGCAGACAAGGACAATACCTGTGATGACTGAGTCTGAAGCAACAGCCATGGAAGGTCTGGAAGGGCATAGTATTTGGCCTGGCCTCCCCCTCTAGGGCGACCCCTACCTCACCGACCCCCACCTTGAGCTGACTGAGGAGGTGGAGTGGCAACTGGGGCTGGAAGAATAGCCGAAGGACCCGACGGAGCACGTGGAGGCTGATAAGACTGTGGAGGTGCACCCCTCCTGGCCCTGGGAAATCTCTAATCAAGTGACGAGTGTCACCACACTCAAAACGACCCCTCGGAGGACGCTGCGGCTGAGACTGAATAGGAGTTGTCCTGTTGAGCTGGCCGGAAATAGCACCTCGAACTGGAGGCATACTGGATACTGGCGGTGCATAATAGAACCCCTAAGGTCTAGGAGGAGCTAGAATATCGCTGGCTGCTGGAAGGGCTAAATGAACAGGGCAACCCACAAGGCCCCTACCGTGATGTGCTGCTGGTGCACGAGCTCCTGAAAAATGGTCAGTCTCTCGAGACCTCTTGGCCTCCCTCTCCTCTCTGTCCCGGGCGAACATGCTCTCTATTCTCCTAACAATCACTGCCTGCTGGTAGGTGATATCCATCTCCAACTCTCTGGCCATACTGGTCCGAATACTAGGATAGAGTCCCTCAATGAAGCGGAAAACCCGCTCTCTGAATGTGGCAACCAAGGCTGGTGCATGCCGAGATAACTCACTGAAACGAACTACATACTCCGACACAGTCATAGTACCCTGGCGCAACTGCTCGAACTCCACGCACCAAGTATCCCTGAGGCTCTGAGGGACATACTCTCGCAAAAACATCTCTGAAACATGAGTCCAAGTGAGTGAGGCTGCCTCTGGTGGACTACTCAGCTCATAGTCCTGCCACCACTGATATGCTGCTTCCCTCAGCTGGAAAGCGGTGAAAGAAACCCTACTGGTCTCCACAATGCCCATAGTGCGAAGAATACGATGACACTCCTCAAGAAATCCCAGAGCGTCATCTAAAGATAGTCCGCTGAAAGTAGGTGGGTGGTACTTCTTGTACCTCTCGAGTCTGAGTTGCTCGGCCTCTGAAGCCGCTGACCTAGCATCATTTTGAATTGGAGCCGCTGGGGGCATAGGAATATACTACGGGGCATGATCAACCTGGCCCCTCTGATCAGTATTGCGGGCTGCGGGAGTCTATGCCCCTCCCCCTGCCTGAGATGTAGCGGAAGCTATCGAAAATAGTCCAGCCTGCGCTAGAGTAATGAACATGCTCATGAACTGAGCGAAGGTCTCCTGCAAGGCTGGAGCAGTAATAGGGACCTCATGTGTCGGCTCTCCAGCTGGGGCTGCCATAGGATCCTCTGCCGCTGCTCTCGCCGGTGCTTGGGCTGCACCGCACGGTCGTCCTCTACCCCGACCCCGGCCTCTGGCAGCTCTGGCAGGGGACTCGGGTGCCTGGTCGTCGGTCCTCACCATCTGTGGGAAATAATAGAATAGAATTTTAGAATATTTTTTTATGTCAATAACTCGCACGAAAAGGAAATCAAAGAAATATGATTGTTCTTAACAGTTACATAGCCTCCCGAATATAGATACAGATGTCTCCGCACCGATCTGCGAGACTCTAATAAACCGGCTTGTGACTTGTGACTCCTATGAACCTAGACGTTGTGATACCAACTTGTAACGACCCGATTTACCCACGGAAAGGCATCCTGGCGGCACCTAGTCTCTACGACTAGGTAAGCCTAATTGCGGAAAACACATACTAAATAGAAGCAATAAAATAAAGGCCAAGTAAGTGAGTCTACAATGAAACATCGCCACTTGGCACGTACAAAATAAAACTTTTCCCAAAACCCGGAATATCACTTTAGTCACAAGCTCTGTCTCAAAATAGCTCTATACAACGAGACAGAATTTACATGAGAAAGAAATCTATCTAAATCTGGAGTGGAAGGTGACTAGAAGGACTCTGCGACGCAACAGAATTACCTTTTGGTCTCCTAAAAAGCTGTTGCTCAGACCCCTAGCCACAGAACTGAGCGCATGTACCTGGATCTACACACGAAAAATATGTGCAGGAAAGGGCATGAGTACACCACAAGTTGGTACCCAGTAAGTGCCAAGCCTAACTCCAGTCAAGTAGTGACGAGGTCAGGTTAAGGGTCTACTGGATTTTTATAGTAAAGCAATATAAAAATATGAACAGAGAGATATAACAAGCTAAGGCGACTCAGTAGAAACAATGATCTAAAAGAAAATAATAACAGGGAGCCCTCGGCTCAACACAGCATATATCACAGTAACAAGTATGCAAAGCAGTACATGGGGAAAGCTCCCGGAATCTCATCTGGAGTCTCAATTTAAATATGCAATGCAGTACAGGGGGAAAGCTCCCGGAATCTCGTTCGTAGTCCCAATTTAAATATGCAATGCAGTACAAGGGGAAAGCTCCCGGAATCTAATATGTATTCCCAATTTAAATATGCAATGTAGTACAAATACCGAATACAATTTTTTTATTTAAAATAGTTCAGGAAAAATCACAGGCAAAATATGGATAAAACTACCTAAACATGGTACACATAGTAATAACTAGGGAAAGTTCAAGTACAACAGGTAGGCATGCTATTTCCTAATCTAAACTACATAGTCGATACATGAATCAGTGAAATAGGAGTGAAATGATTTGGTCCATGGAGGGAAAAACGGACTTTAGCAACAATGGACCGTGTACGTACTCGTCACCTCACGCACACGGCGCCCAAAAAACATAGAACAATATTAAAATATCCTAGGGGAAGTCCCCAACATAGAGTTAGGCAAGCCGCTTACCTGGATTGCGCTACTCAACTTGAAACCACGCTCTTGCCACGAGTATCCGACTACGAATGGACCAAACCTATTCAATTCGATTGCATAATGTAAATATCACTTTAAGGAAATAAGTTCGAACCTAATACGCGAAATTAGGAAAATCACCCAAAAAGTCCCCCGGGCCCACGTCTCGGAATCGAGTGAAAGTTACAAATTTTGAACACCCATTCACTCATGAACTCACTCAAACAGGAATCATCGAAAACCGACGACAAAATCCTATTAAATTCTCGGATTTCCTAATTTGGGAAACTTCTTACAATTTTCATGATTTTTCACCTAAATCCCTTAATTTCATGGAAGAAATGACCATAGATTATTGATATACAAAGGAAATAGGGTTAGGAAGTGTTACCTATGAAGCTTTTCCTCAAAACTCACTCCAAATCGCCTACACCCGAGCTCCAAATGATTTTTAGAAGTTGTAAAATTCAAGCCCTCGAATCTAATATAACTGCCCAGCAATTTCCGCACATGTGCCCCTTGGACCGCACATGCGGTCCCGCACCTGCAGAAAATCCATCGCAGGTACGAAAACCCACTAAAAGGCCTGGGTCGTACCTGCGGTCAATTAGCCGCATCTGCGGCTCCGCACCTTCGGAATCTCAACCACACCTGTGAGACTGGTTGACTTGACCAAGTCCGCACCTGTGAGCCTCTCTTCTGCACCTTCTTGTCCGCACCTGCGGAAAGTCCATCGCAGGTGCGAGACACCCAGACCAGAAATGGTTCAGCTGTTCTCCAAGTTCAAAAATCACCCGTTGAGCATCCGAAACATCCCCGAGGCCCATGGGACCTCAACCAAACTTCCCAACTAGTCCTAATACCTTATCCAAACTTAGTCGAGCCTCCAAAACACATCACATAACACCAAAATCACCAATTATACATGGATTCAAGCCTAAGAACTTATGAAATTTCCAAAATCTACAACTGAAGCCAAAACAGATCAAAACTAGTCCGAATGACCTCAAATTTTACACACATGTCACAAATGATACTACGGACCTACAGCCATTCTCGGAATCTATGCCGAGCCCGATATCAAAATTCCGCCTATCAGTCGAAATAGCCAAAATTCTAACTTACAGACCTCGAAAGCACATTCCGGACACGCTCCTAACTCCGAAATTACCCAACGGAGCTAACGGAGTCAACGGAGTCCCATTCTGGACCCGTCTTCCCACAGTTCCAACTACGGTCCGATTTCTAAAGCTTAAACTCACATATAAGGACTATGTGTCCAAAAACTTTCCGAATTTCACCACTCAACGTTCCAACAAGTCCCAAAAGCATAAATAGACATGGGGAAAGCAATTATTAGGGGTTCGGGGCACTAACTCTCAAAACAACCTATCGGGTTGTTACAGGTGACATCACCCAATGCAACGTGTAACTCATTTTCCCGTGGTAACCTCCTCCAAGCACAACAACTGCAAGTTCACTGATCTGATGCCTGTAATATACTTTGTAATCATATAATCCCCGTATAAACCCTCACAATATTGAAACGATGAAAGAGATGTGCAAGAACTCATAACCACCCGTCAAATCAATAACTTACGGAGTTTCTTCGCTTGACAAAAACTGTTACCTCATTTTAAACTGAATAGTGACACTTTCTCTTTAATACACCTTGCATAAATCCGATCGCATCGATTCCAGGTCCAATAACCTTATCTCACCCATTACAAGTTGCTCGGGAAATAAGCCACCTCAAATACTGTCAAAGATCTCCATATATCGCCATCAATGCCAATAAGCTACAACTGCAATATGACACATAAGGAAGAACGAACTCTGGATCAGAAATACCCAGCAGTGTAACGAATAGAACTAACAAAAAGATGCTATGAACCCTTCTTGGAAAATGAGAAACAAACTACACAAGAATAGATATAGGGAACCGTACTCAACATCTCACTGTTGCGTTATGCAATCCGATCCATACATGATACCGTTGCAGCGTTCAACCCGATCCAAACAACATACCCATGGCGGCGTGCCACCCGATCCACACATAACAATAAATAAGGAACTACTCATCAAGCCAAAATTCTTTTACCTACGAAATACCCGAATATCAATCACAAGCATGCCAAGTGCAAAAATACAACCCTGGGAAGACGGATAACGCCATATGCTACAAAACTTGAGCACAACTAAGGTGCGATAAATGAATTGCATTTCGAGAGCCATCCTGCTCATATAACACCACGAGCTACACGGGACCATAACACAGGTGAGAATAATCAAGTTGTCTCACAACCCACATGACTCGATAGAGTATTACATGGAATAGCTGACAATGGGAATAACATGCAATACCCGAAGACTCCTATGATAGCAATGTTATGCCAAATGAACACATCCGACCTGACATAGAGCACACATTTACATTAGACCCACCAACGGACCGCAATCTGATTTCGATTATCCTATACTGGGTTAATAATCTTTCGAGGATCCACAATAACCCTATTTATGGCACACAAGTGTAACCGTCAAATCCGGAACACACTCCCACGGTTTATAAACAAAGAAATAGAGCGCCTCTTAGTCCTAATCTCTATCATTTGGGATGGTATCAAAATCTCCATACCTGTTTTTAAATCTCTAACCATCGAATGACTAACACATCACACATACCCGTGGGATATAGCCCCACAACCTTTCGCACTGGGTAGTAAAATCTGAACACTAATGGCCATTGACCATGCTATTTCCATAATACTGGCCAAGCATCCACATTTCAATACCAAACACTCCTACCACTAAACAGACCATCCTCTGGCTGCCTGAAAATAGTGCCAGCATACCTTGAACATTTAAAATCCCTCCCCCGCTCCTCAGAGCTCGTGACATTCTTATCAACACCGAACCGCAACCTTGATCCTCCTGAACCACCAATAGAATAAACACTTCATTAGGGTTGGTGTTCGATACTTCGGTACGGTATTTATGAATTACGGTTCGGTATTTCGGTATTCGGTATATCAATTATGTATACCAAATACCATACCAAAGTAGTTCGGTGTGGTTCGGTGTTTTCTTGTTTGGTTCAGTACGATTTTTGTATCGCATCGTTCCTATCTAACCTGACAAGCAGTGGCCATTGCCTCTAGTGATTCAGTGAAGGAGTGGAAATTTGCATATTATGTCTTCCATTAAGCATAAAGAAGTGTCAAAAGGAAACCAATATGCCCATCAATTTCCATAATTTTCTCCACACTTCTTGGCTCCTAGAAGAATATCAAAAATGTGCCATAAATAAAGAATACACAAAATAAAATATCAGGGGATTAACAGGTTCTCTATTTTTATCACACAAATTTGAGTCATAACCAAGCAAATAATAAAATAAAAGATTATCATTCATCATTGGGAAGAACCCAAATCCTATATTCCAAAAAAATCATAATTCAATTTACTAGGTGAAGCTCTACTAGCACTTTTAATGGATGTTCTGGTGTTGGTTAATCAATTTTTCAACCAATTACAGTCCGAGAAGTATAAAAATCAGCTCATGCACAAAAACATGAACCTAATCATCAAAACCATATAGAAGTACTAACATATAAACATCCCCAAATAATACTAATAATTAAAAAGTAATAAAGAAAACAAGGATTACAAACTAGAAGTGATGAAGTAATGAGCTTCTTTGCAGAAAGAACAACTCCTTCCTTAGTCTTTACGTAATTCGGTATTTCAGTATACCGAAATATCGAAACCTCAATACCGAGGATCATACCGAAATACCGAACAACCAAAAAATTGATACCGAATTATACCGAAATAGCGAATAAATCGATACCAAAATAGAGAATTAATTCAGTCCGATTCAGATTTCGAATTTTATGCCCACCCCTACATTTCATCATCTAGAACCCTCTCATTCAACACATTTTAGAGGAATGACAGCGACACGTAATCGAATTTTCATAACCGCAGAAAATACCAACCTCAAGTTGCGGTCTACACCACCATAATCCTTCAGGGATTCCTTTACACACAACATGCCATCATAATCAAATAGATTCAAATCAATCAAATTACGGTGGCTGTCAAGCCCACACATACAACTATGAATCACCTGCATAGCTCAACATACCGAAGAAACTGATCATTTCCACAATTATGTTGATTCAACCCATCACTAACTCACTAACTTCCTCCAACTTACTCTTGACTTGACTTCGAATAATAGTATCCCCCTTCAAATACATAACAGACCTTAAAAACACTTATCTCAGGCCCCAAATCACGAGACCATGTCGTCCTAACTTCTGTACGCCATTTTATGCCCTTTTCAGGCACTCAATAATATCTCCAACTGATACACCACGCTGATTAGATCTTCTACGAATCTGAAGTTGTT
The DNA here is from genome assembly GCA_005239505.1 of Nicotiana paniculata. Taxonomy (NCBI): domain Eukaryota; kingdom Viridiplantae; phylum Streptophyta; class Magnoliopsida; order Solanales; family Solanaceae; genus Nicotiana; species Nicotiana paniculata. Next base: position 45,962 of record ML358895.1, on the reverse strand, counting down.
TCTCCCACTTCTCTAACAGTGCACCGCATACTTGATGAAAGTATAGGATACTCCAAGTATCCTTCACACCCTATTGCAAAATCCCGGTCTTCAGCCACACAACAAACCAAAAATCCTTAGACAGCACGCTTACATTTTTTAGCCCATTAGAACCATTATTGAGATTCACCCAGTCTGACCTGGTCCCTGATGTAAACAACTCCAACGCTCTGTTAGCACACGAACACTTTCTCAAAGAAGCAACCGGATGAGTTCACTTCCGTGTACATCACGTTCAGAAGAATCATAAACTCTGAGTCATCCCAAAACTGCACATGAATTGATAAGGAGAGATATAGCACACATCCATCAAGCTCTTTGCTGAACTTACCCCTGATGTTTTCTTTTCTTAGTCATAATAATCCACCAAGGCACCGATAACAAGAAAATTCACAGGCACACAACCACGTGATCCAATCATAGAAGGTGAGCTCCCCCACATAGCTTTAAGCTACACTCACATAAATCTAGAACCCACAAGATTCCTCCTTCTCAATTACCATGATCTCGCACCGTTAACTCGCTAATTTCTCGTAATCACTTGTTAAACTTTTCATGAACATCCCGAATCATCAGCCACAATCACATATTCTACCTTTTACCGGGTGGCAAGTATCACTCTTCGTAGAAACTTCATCAAAATCATGAAACGCTAACCTACTCACAGAAGATAACCCACCTGTGAAATTCCATATCGGCATCTTCCAACAACGCTGCATTGGGTACCACTACTATGAAATCGCTAAACCCTCTTGAGCTCATGTTCGTCCACCGGCTGTGCAAGTCATTTCATTACCCATTGACATCAACTAAAAGTCTAACAATACATTCCAAACTCGAAGTCACGTTGTATCCAAAATCGATAATCAAGTTTTTTTCACTCCCCTCATAATTTCAAGCAAACTTCTCTTTACCATGTTCAATCGTCCTCAGTGTAGTAACCTCTATCCCAATAAAATTCGTTGACCTAGTCACTTTCCACCATGATTCCCAAATCACTCTAAACTTTTCTCAAGGCATGTGGCTATCGTACCACAGAACCCATATGCTACTCTGTCACTCACTATTCAACCACAACGAGACACATCCCACCATGTCCTTCCTCATCCTTCGCTACCCAAATGCTGCCTCAAATCAAAACCCATCTCTGTAGCACCTAAACAAGTAAATTGCTACCAACGCCAAGCCTCATCGAAGATCATCTTTCTCAAGCCATCAACATTAGAAACACCAATTCATTTCTGAACACACTACACTATGTCGTCTTTGACAAACTGCTTCTTAGACACCATTTCACAACACCATGCGCTGACGGCAAATCAAAGAAGACCATAACACCAGTGAGCCTTAATGCATTCAAACCGGGATGACGACACCACTTCACAATTGAGAATTCCACCATGCTCCAAAATATCAAGTCTCGTTACTCCATAAACCAAAGCCTGAAAAACCATAGTCGGATTGCCTTTCCTCCGCTTGAATTAAATGTCAAACCTCTAAACCATGAACCGAGAAATCCTCCTTTCGATTCATTCACTACTGCAACCCATAAATGGGAAACCTATCATTCACAACAACACATAACTATAACAACGCACGAAGATCATAACAATCTTTCCATAGCCTCAAAAGTCAAAACCATAGGCAATATTGATAAAGGCTGAAACGACAGAACACCCTTCCAAAAGATGGCGATAATAACTCGCCCGGGTACGCAGGAAAAAAATATCCTGCACCACATCTGCAGTACCACTACAACTCCTCATTTCCCAATTGATACCAAGCGCTCCATGTAGCATAAGATTGAGTAGTAAGGAAATAAAGGCATAAGCCTCAAAGGAATAAAACGGCACAATGAGGAATCAAGAAGGAAAGGGCTCCTAACAGCCATGTAGCCTCTCGAAAATAAGTACAGACGTCTCCGTACCAATCCGCAAGACTCATACTAGACTTGCTCATGATTCGTGAGACCCAAGTGAACCTAGAGCTCTGATACCAAGCTATCGTGGCCCAAAATCCACTATAGGTCGTGATGGCGCCTAACGCCGTCGTCAGGCAAGTTAACGGTGATTGATCAATTTAATTACTTTCAAATCATAAATTTTAATAAGAAAGGAAATTTACACTTTTAAATCCACAGGAATGTACAAAATTGTAGTTTATAAGAGAAATGAAAGGCGATGATGATGTACTGAACCATAAGCATCAACTAGTATATCCCAAAACACGGTATCACAAGTACATGAGCATTTATTAAGGAGTGCAATAATAATACAACATATGTCTATAATGTAAATGAGACAAGATAAATTAAAATAATACGATGGAGACTTTGGGGACTATGATGTGTAGCCTGGAATGCAGCTCGCATAAATTCTCCTCAACAGTTACGCCTACGCGTCAAGATGATCACCAAATGAACCTGTCAGATCCTGCACATTTAGTGCAGAAGTGCAACATGAGCAAGTAAATCAACGCGTACCTAGTAAGTATTTAGCCTAACCCCGGAGAAGTAGTGACGAGGGATCGACACCGACACTTACTAGTGGTCCAATAAATCGATATAGTAAATCATAAATAGATAAGAGTACAACAATAGTAGTAAGGTAAATTTATAACTAAGACAATCTTCTCAATCTAGTATTATATCTCAACAGCTCAGGAAATATCCAGTGCCAATATCAGATGAACAAGAAATACCATATAAAATGCAAGGCATCAGTTGAAGGAAAATCTCGTGAATATTCGGACTGCTAGCGATATAACACACGATTATGTTGTGGTCGTACGGCCAGATCTAAAAAGGAATATGATACTGCCGAGGTGATCGACCAATCTCATCATAATGTGTACACTGACAAGGGAGGCACGAACCATAGATGCATTTCCTAGGCGAACGCTCACTCCCATGAGAGTGTGGTACATAATCCTGCCGAGGCGTTCGGCCCGCTCCACAAGAAAGGAGACGGTTTATCAAATTACGAGACACGAGCTTACGATGTAGTATATGAACACAACGTGAGTATAACCTTCAGTGTTTCTCAAATAACTTTCCAACAGCTCAAAGTAATACGGCTCGACATAATATATATGTATATATTTCTAAGTCAAGTTCAATTATAGTTTCAATTAAATAAGCCAGCATAATGAGTTCAAATAGTTCAAATATTACATGGCAAAGTCCTAATTCTACCCGGACATAAACATGATTTAGCTACGTACGAACTCTCGTCACCTTGTGCGTACGTAGCACCCACAACTAATAGCACGTAACAATTACATCACCTAGGGGTAGTTTCCCCTTCACAAATTTAGACAGGAGACTTACCTAGTCTAAAGGCTCACTTTCCGGCCCACAAATTCACTTTAAATCTTCAAGTCGGTGCTGAACAAGTCCGAAACTAGTCAAATATTATATAAATTAATCAATACGTGCTCAAAAATTCATAATTTAATCATTAGAGTGATTACCCAACCCAAATTGAAAGATTCTTAAAATTCATCCCCGGGCCCACATGCCTTGATTTCGAAATTTTTGAAGATAATTATTACCCATAGCCTCACGAACGCATATATGTAATTTTTACTTAATTCCATAACCAATTTCGTGGCCAAATCTCATTTTTACCAAAACCGTAGGTTTTTCTCAAAATCCCTTAGATTTCACCAATTTCTATGTTAAATCTACCCGTGACCTACGTATTTAGCTAAAGAATTGATAGGGATCACTTACCTCTTGATGTTGATGAAATCTCTCGCAAATGCTCTCAAAAATCACCTAAAACCAAGTGGGAAATGAGGGAAATGAGCTAAGTCCCGAAATAAAAGGCTCTTTCGATATTCAGCACTGAATATTGCCAACTTAAAACCTCTGGCTGCCTGAAAATAGTGCCAGCATACCCTGAACTGAAACGTCCAATGCGCCAACTTTAAGGGACTTGAAACCTCCAATGCGCCAACTTTCGATATTCAGCACTGAAACTCTCTCGGATCATCCAAAATCAGATCCGAACATGCGCCCAAGTCCAAAATCGTCATGCAAACCTGTTGGATTCTTTAATTCCCAATTCCGAGGTCGTTTATTCAAAAGTCAAACATTGGTTCATTCTTCCAACTTAAGGTTCCGAAATTAGAATTTGCCTTCTGAATAAACTCTGAACTTCCCAAAATATAATTCCGACCACATGCACAAGTCGTAATACATGAAGTGAAGCTACTCAAGGCCTCAAACCGCCGAACGACGCGCTAGAGCACAAAACGACCGGTCGGGTTGTTACAATTAGCTTACTAAAATAAGTTGATTTTCAGATCAAACTACCTGTTGATATTTATAGTTATAGTAAGGATGCTATGCTAATTTCATTCAAACCAGTATATCAGAAGAGAAACAAACACATCAAAATTGATCGTCACTTTATTCGAGAAAAGATATTACAAGGACTGATCACAACCAAGTACATTCCCACCAGAGAACAACTAGCAGGCATATTAACCAAAGGGCTCAACAAAGTTCGACATGAATACCTCAGTTCCAAGCTAGGCGTTTAAAATATTTGTGCACTACCTAGCTTGAGGGAAGTTAGAAAAATGTACATAACAAGGAAGAAAGGGTAGTTTAGTCATTAGATATGTCTCCGTTAGTATTGATGAATTAGTTAGAAATTAGTTAGGATATTAAAAATATTGTTAATTCCTTTATTAGTCCATATAGATTATATATATATGGGCTTGTATTTTCACCTTTCTTTAACAAGATTAATAACAGATTATCATCTCCTTCCTCCTTTATCTCTTCTTCTCTCTTCTATCTCTGCAAAATCTATTGGATTTCTCTGGAATTGCTTAAGCAATTTCAATAGCTTTACATAATGTAAATCGTTTTTTAAAATGTAACAAAACTTTAATGTGGGAGAGCTTCCTATAGATAGTGACAACAATTAACCACCATGTGTATATCATAGTGTCTGATCAGGCAGCTGATCTGCTAGGCCACCTGACCTCAATGTCGTACAGTTTGGCATGAAATGCTAGCAATACCACTAACTATTGAGTGGTATAACATAGCATAGAAGTCCTTCAAAAATGATACAAACTGTGATGTCACATTAGTACATATGTTTTCTACATCAAACCCTTACATCTGAATACCCTCTTAATTATCTAAAATTACTTACAAAATATTTTTATACGACACAGATAGCACTTTTGGCTTTGTTTAAATCCTTAAATTTGACATTAATTTCCATGATGACATTCGTTCATAAAATGGCACTCATGGTGTGATTATAAATGTGTATCATGAAATCATAGCTTAAACATTTAAACATAACATAACTTCCATATTTGAAAACATAACGAAATCATAGCTTTCATAATAACTTTAATCTTCCCATATCGTTTCCTCAAAAATATATTCATAAATATAACCTATAAACATTGAAGTGTTTTACCTTCATAAATCATAAGTCATAGAGTCGTTGAGAACATAAAATTTCATACTTAAGATAACACCATAATTAGTGCAAACATTAATAAAATATGAAAAATACACGCTAGATTCTCCTAAGAACACGTATTCACATTTCTAAACTTTTCGTAAGCATTTTAAGACATGAATTTTGAGAAAATGTCTTAAGGAAGGTTATGTCTTCACTTACCTCAACCTTGGACTTTCTAGCAGTTTCAACACTCCAGTACGTCTAGTAATATTCAGACATAATTCAATTCTATCAAGAAGTCCAACGTAATCCATTCAGGCCATGAATATTAGCTCCAAACAACCCATGCAAGTTAAACCCAGGCCAAATAACCCGCCTAACTAGCCCAGCAAATAATGGGTTGGGCATGAAAGAATTTTACTGATAGATTGTTCTGAGCTGAGCCCATTTCAACCCATAAAAATAATTAGCCCAATTATAACCCATTTAGGTGCCCAAAAAGACCCGTCAAACTCCCAAAACTTAGTAAAAATTACGCGGGGTACCCTATTTGGTCGCCCCCATTTAATCTATACCCGTTTTTTTTAAAACTTTTAACTTGAACTCACTTTTTAAATAACTTCAGCTCCCTTCCCCTCGCTGAGCTGAAGTTCACCAGTTAAGCTGAAGTTCGCCAGTTATAAAGACAAAACTTCAGCATACGGGGCTGAAGTTCCCCAGTTACAAAGACAAATTTTCAGCTCCAGAGCTGAAGTTTCCCAGTTACAAACTTCAGCTTTAGAGCTGAAGTTCCTAAGTTATAAAGACAATTACAAAGACAAAAGTTCAACTCTAGAGAACTTCAGCTCTAGAGCTGAAGTTTTGTCTTTGTAAACTGGGGAACTTCAGCCCATTATGCTGAAGTTTTGTCTTTATAACTGGGGAACTTCAGCCCCGTATGCTAAGTTCCCCAGTTACAAAGACAAAACTTCAGCTCTAGAGCTGAAGTTCCCCAGCGTATGCTGAAGTTTTTATTTTTATAACTGGAGAACTTCAGCCCCGTATGCTGAAGTTCCCCAGTTACAAGACAACAACTTCAGCTCTAGATCTGAAGTTCGCAAGCCGTCTACTGGAAAGCTGAAGTTTTGCGTGATTGCCTTTGCTACTTCAGCCCCGCATGCTGAAGTTATGCGCAAAAGCGGGTACGGATGTAATTTTTTTTACAAAACGGTATAAGTTAAAACGTGATACAAAAAGTGGGTACAGATGCAAAAGCCCCAAAACTTAAACACAAGACAAAAGCTTCCCCTCTCACTCTCTGCGCACTCAAAAATGACGCTTTCTGTCTGAAATTCAAAAATGATTGCCGCTGCACTGACTTTTCTCCGGCGACTTCCTTCTCTCCGACGAACTCTTTTCTGGGGATTTCTCTTGATCTCGAATTTTGACCATCAGATAAGGTGAGTGTTTTACAAAGAAATGACTTATCAGTCAATACCTCTCAAACAACCTTTACTTTAGCCTTAAATCAGAGAGTTGTGGAGCTTCATTTTCGCTGGAAATAAACTACCAATTCTCACCGGGTTCTTCTTTATCCATTTTGATTCTTTAGAAATCACTTGCTTTTGTTTTTGCATTTCTTGTTGTTGTAATTGTCTTGTACAAAATTGCATCTACATGTTTGTGGAATTTACTAACTGAACTAATTTGTTCTTTTCATTACATAGAGTTTAACATAAATACTAGTAACTTAAAAAGTTTCTCATATTAATATATGTGGAGAAAATCGCCGCTACACTTTCAAAAAATTTGAATCTTGGTATGATTCGGGGTTTTCACTTGATTGTATATTAAGTTCTCCATTTATGAACACCTTCCAAAATTGTTATTTCTTATTTAACTTCTGGTGTGTGATGCTTTGTGAGGATAACTTTGGTGCTAGAAAAAGGAAGAGGAAAAGTTTGTGTTGAAGAGGATGTTGACTTGAATTTTTACTTATTAATTGTCAGCTTATAGTGAGAATGTGTAAATTTGTGTATCAAACTTTACACAATTAATTATGAACTTGTGATAAACTTCCATGAATTGTGGATATAGAGCAAGGAGGCAGAGGCCCGAGCTAATAGAAATTTATAAATATGGATTGTTAAGCTATAATGAGAAATAAGCTTCGATACTTTATGATGTTTTGCTATAGAATTTGGAGATGAATGGTATCTCTAGAACTCTCATTCATTTGTACAAAGTTTTTGATTTTTGATGCATATGTAAAGGTTGAAACTTTCATCTGCATATAGGCAGTGAATATTGGGGTGGCAAATGAGCTGTTTGGCTTGAGTTTGAGTTGGTCAAGATGGGCTGCACCAATAATTGGATGAATGCCCAACCCAATCAAAAGCTTACTTAGCTAAAGATAGGCTGGGTCAAGATGGGCTAAATAATGGATCATAAACCAATCCGCGCAACTTGACCCAAATATTTACAATGTTATCAACTATATGAAAATGAGAGGAAACAGTTTAACCCCCCAAGCCCATTCCATGAACGAATGATAATATGAAGCCCATTGCATTGTTTACTTACCTCAAACCATTAAAATTTGTTTCCAATTGGCTTACGTAATAAATCTTAGATCTTAACCGGCTCACTTTTGAATTGGTTATCAAACAATCTGATAAATTTTAGTCCCTATGTTTGTCGTTTGATTATAATATAAAAGTAACAAGAAAATTACAACTTCTACGCCAACATGTCAGCTTAGCATTTAAGACCTTAGTATAGTATTTTTATCCAAGCACATGTGTTTACCCCAAAAATGAGTTACAATTAAATTTATATGTGGTTTAAAGGACACATGATTTAATTCAATATGAATAATTAAGAACAACAAGTAAATGAATTAAAGACAAAATAAATGATCAAACCAATCGCAATGTAATGACCAAGTCTGATCTTATATTGAACGGTGGAATTCGTCTTCGATTGGACCCTGGATTCAAGCTCGGTCACGAATGAAGAAAAGAACAAATGAATAGTGCCTTGAACAATAGTTAGAAAAAAGTAAACTTTTATTGCTTTGATTTGCATGTCACAATATGTCTGAATAAAGAAAACCATCTCCTTTATATAGTAGGAGAATTTCAGTCCTAGTACAAGTCCCAAAAACGGTAAAAATCTTGTTTTTCCAGTAAATGTTGATCTACAATTGATACTGAATAGGTTTCGCACCGTAATATCTGGTTGAGGGCGAATATTATAGCCTTCTGCTCATCATGCATAATTGTTCACCGCGTCCTCTGAGACCCAGAAGCTCTACTTGGCCCGGGCCCGTCATTTCACCGTGTCCTATCTTAGATACATCGTTGACTCCTCCCGGGTTTCAATACGAGGGGCTCTTGGACTCAATTATAATCACTTCGAGTCGTGTTTACCCTTTGTTCCTTCATCAGGAAATCGAGGGAAAACTTTGCCCTCGATTTTATCCCTACACAAATAGTCCCCTCATTTCTCGAAGAGTAGATTTATCAAAGTGACGGGAAGCGATAAAGTAATCTTGGTTCCTTCTTCCGTACGCTACAACTGAGTTAACGGGTCAGCAAAACATCCCATCAGCTGCATCGTTCTAATTTCAGACACCTCAGCCGCCGATTGACCGTCCTCGAATGTGAAACGTCACGCATTGATTACCTTTTCTCTATAAAAGCTTCGACCCCTTACTTTGTTACTTTCCGACTCCAGAGCTTCTTGAGTTACCTTCAAATTCTTCACTTAACTCTAACCCCTTCAAGTCTTCATACATTGTTTTCCAGATCATCATATCTTCATCTTCAAATCTTCATGCTCTTTCTTTAAATCTTCAAGTCAGACCTTCATACCTTCATCCCTAACTTCAAATCTTCATACTCATCTTCAAACCTTCATCCTTAACTTCAAACCTTCATACTTTCCAAAATCCGATGGAAAAAGCTTCCAAATTTGTGCCTCAACAAACCATCCCTCAAACTTCCAACCTGGCCGCAGGTGTCGAGGTGGCCGTCTCTGAGGTGTCTAGGAGCCTCCTTTGAAGAGCTTTGTCCCCGAGGTCTGTTCCATTAAAAATGACTTCAAAGTCAAGAAGTCCCATAGTCAACAAGACCGAGGCGGGGGAGCATGGAGGTACATATGCTCCGTTACTGAGGATATACTCATCACAGTTCGGGTGGATTGCAACTGGGAGGGCAAGGAAGTGGTCTTTCCCGGGCCCAACGAAGACATCACTTCTCACGTGGGGGGTATCTAAGTACTTACACGTATTCCTTTACGCTCGCTCCGATAGACCCTATAATTCTTGGCTTCTGCAAAAGATATGAGGTCTGCCTTGGGCAGATTCAACCATCCTTTTGGAGGATCGTAATCCTCGTCCGCCACTTTGTCAACAACACTGAAGCACCTAGGTTCACCCTCGACCACCTGCTTCGTCTCTATAGTCCCCGAGTCTTCCGAGAGGGGTTGATAAGCTCGTTCATCGAGCTAACAAATCTCTATTCTCGAGCATCAATGAAGATCGAGATTGAGGTTGGAAAGGGAGGTTCGTTTGGGTGAAAACTGAAGACTTCATTCCCTTCGAATTTTTACCGTCCCCTGAAAAGTGGAGCTCATCCCGTAAGTCTTCTCCTTCTTTAGTAAATGTACTTCCTTTTAATCTTTTTCTAATTGCTTTTGTCTATCGTTGTGCAGTGGTCGCCCAAGCTCCTAATGCAGTTCCCCGCTTCAGGGAGCGGATCGAGGGGATCTGTAAACAAATGTCTTACTTCGAGCACGAATAGCGCAAGCTTTCAAAGGGCAAGTGGGAGGCTTGTTCCTATGGTGAGTCTTCCTCCCAAATAATTCCATTTTCATACTTAACCTTTTATTTCTACAAAGTCTATTTTCCCTTTTACAGGTTTGCCTAAGACCTCTGAGCTCTGGCTATTGGATGAGGACAAGGCCTCATCCTCACTTGTTGAACCTACGCTTCGAGATAGACCGAAGTTGCTGCAAAGAAGGAGAAAAAGAAGAAAAAGAGGAAATCCTCTGACTCTCCAGACGCCGAGGTCAAGAAAAAGAGGGTGGTTGTCCAGGTCTGAAAAAGCAATAAGAAAAGCACCAAAGCCAAGGTACCGGACCCCGATTTCCTCTTTGGATCAGGGACTACCCGAGGATGATGATCTTTAGTTCATCACTCATGGGTCGACCATCGACAAAGGAGAACATGCGGCAAAGGGGGAAGGTGCCCAAAAGGCTGATCCCCCTTTAGCTCGGGAGCCAGAAGGAGAATCAGAGGCCACGACCTCCCAAGAAACCGTCCCTGCCCTGAAGGAAGTCGCCGGTGTCATCGAACTTGTGGAGTCTCCATATCACATAGAGTCTTTGTTCGAAAAGGCTCAAGCCAGCAAAAAAAATCAAATGAGACGGCACAGGGCACAGATAAGGCCCTCAACATGTTTTTCGACGACATGGACATGGACACATGGAGATCCCAAAAAAGGATGTGTCGTCGGGAGCAGGCGAGCCGAGCTCGAGCCCGAAGCTGGTGAGCCAGTTCCCTGCTCCGAGTGTGGATCCCGATCGTAAAATAACGGTTGTGCATACTATCCCAGCCAGCTCGAGTTCGAGCTCAAAGAACATGTCTGGAAGAAGGACATGTATAGGGATCTCAGTGAACAGTGACAAGGCTCTCAAGGACCTCCCAATTCTCCGACCCGAGCTGGAAAAGGCATAGAATGAGGCCTCATCCGTGAAACGGGAGCATGCCGATCTAGTCGAGAAGGTAAGAATCTTTGAGGCTAAAAATGAGAGGCTACTCATGATGATTAATGATGCATCCTCGAAGGTCAAGAAGAGATAGACTTGATTGACCAACTTCGGGCCGAGATGGAAGAGGTCAAGACCATGGCCGAGGCACTGAGGGGCAGGATGGACCTGCTGGCTTCAGAAAAGGAGGCTATAAAAGAGGATCTCGTATCAACTAATGACCAGCTCCGGGTGACAAAGGATAATGCCGACAAGTGGAAACGGCTAGATTAAGAACTCCGGGAAAAACTGAATTCGGCCCCCTCGGAGTAGGATGCCTTTGGCTAGGAATATACTGCGTTGAAGTCCAAATTGGAGGCAACTTTGATTGGTTCCTCCGAAGTTGAAGAAATGTTGGCCCAGTATAAGGCTAATGTGGAGATAGCCGAGGCCCGTTTAAAGACGAAGACCGAGTATGTAAAGTGGTTTTCCTGAAGGGAGACCCTCGAGGAGATTCATGCCCGAGGATTTGACCTGTCGACCGAGATTGAAGAAGCCAAGAGGCTCGAGGCCGAGGCAAAGGAACTTTATGAGCCCGAAGTTGCCGAAGGATCCGAAGGTTTTGAAGGTTCCGGTGCTGAGTCGAGCTCCGATGAAGATAAGGTAGAGATGCCTTCGTTCTTTTTTTTTTGTTTCCTTTTTGTACATTTTCTTTCTTGTTTATTTTGAGGTCATTTTATCGTGCCTTTGTAAAAAAAATTTGAAATATATATAAAAAAATTTCCTTTGGCAACACCATGTTTTTACTTTTCAGCATCTATTTGCAATCTTTTATTTGTGTATCATCCCTAATACCGGCATAGAATCAAACGTAATCTGGAGCATCTGTTCTCAGGCAGTCTGAATAGGGTCTGGTTTCGATGGCAACTCCGAATTTCTCGTGGCGATCTTTAAGATGCTTAAGTGTTTCAGTCATACACAACGATGTTTTTGACGAGGATAACCCTTTAATAGGTTTTGATTATACATAAGGTCCTTACTTTCTGAGTACGGACACGGGCATCTCTGAGCCGTTTTAGTGCGGCCGTAGGCCCTGCCTAATTGGCTCGGGGATTTGATAGCCCGGGCCGTCCGATTAGTTTTCTTATCAGACGATAGTCCCCGAGTCGAGGTAGCCCATGGGATTTAGGATTTAGGATCTATTGTGGAGCATCGCCGAAACAAAATGCGTAGTAATAAAGTATGAAGGAAGCAAAGATTTCTTCCATTGTTTTACATGTAGAGTACATAATCGGAGGTGCATAAGCCTTATGTCGTGGCTAGAGTGGGCAGCATGGATACGGTTCGTTTGACCCTTACAATGAATCCTAACCACCAAGACTTGGCTTTTGATATATAAAATTTGCGCTTTTTAGAGGTCTAAACCTAGGGGTAACGGACACCGGTATTTGAGATCGAACTTGTGAGGGCTCGAATACTGTTGGTTCGTGCAAACTATTAACAATTCAGGTTTAAGTTCGGCCTTCAAAACTAAGGTTGCACATTTTACTATTACCTCGTTAAAAACCTTACAAGAAACCCACTTCTGAAAAAAGCTGGTTCAAGGGAAAAGAGTACAACACGTGCTTTCAGACCTAGTAGTCGCATTTGCCCTCGGCCGAGTACCTTCATAAGTTAGTCCATAATATAATAAAATTATAAAGGGAATTGAGCTCGTACCTTAGCAGTAGTACCGCTTTAAGTGTGCCACGTTCCAGTTGTTCGGTAGTTGTACATTGTTTCCTGACTTGAGTTTATACGAGCATTTCCTAGTTATCCGGCAACTCTATATGGTCCTTCCTAATTCAAGCCCAGTTTCCCGTCATTTGGGTTCCTGGTATGTAGTGTTACCTTTCTTAACACTAAGTCCCCGACGTGAAAATGTCGAATTGTTGGTTCTTCGGTTGTAGTACCTCCCTACTCGCTGCTTCTGGGCGGCTAACCGGACCAGGGCAGCTTTCCGCATTTCGTTAGTAATTCCAGGCTCGTGATCGTGGTTTCGTCGTTTGACATTTCGGTAGCATATTGGAACCTGAGGCTCGATTCCCCTACCTCGACCAGTATTAAGGCTTCCGCTCCGTAGACTAGAGAGAACAGAGTCTCCCAAGTACTCGACTTCGAAGTTGTATGGTATGCCCATAAGACGTAGGGTAAGATTTCCTTCCACTTTCCTTTTGAATCAGTCAATCTCTTTTTTAAGTTTTGGAGTATGATTTTGTTCATCGATTCTGCTTGCCCGTTCCCACTAGTGTGGTAAGGCATTGATAATATCTTCTTGATTTTGTGGTCTTCGAATAATTTACTTACCTTGCTGCCGACGAATTGTTTTTCGTTGTTGCAAACGATCTTAGCCGGTATTCCAAATCGACATATTATGTGATCCCAGATGAATTCGATGACCTCTTTCTCCCGGACATTCTCGAACGCTTGGACCTGAACCTATTTAAAAATATAATCGGTCATGAGTAGTATGTATTGGGCCTTACCGGGTCCCCATGGCAGGGGACCGGCGATATCCATTCCCTATTTCATAAACGACCATGGCGACAGGACTGGGTGAAGCATTTCTCGGTTGATGAATCATCGGGTCATGTCTTATGACACTCATTGCATTTCCGTTCGAAGTCTTTCGCATCCTTCTCCATTTCATTCCAGTACGAACTGGCTCTGATTAGCTTCTGAACCAGGGATCCTGCCCCTGAATGGTTCCTGCAAGTGCCCTCGTGGACCTCTCTCATGGCGTATTCGGTCTCTCCCGGGCCTAAGCACCTTTCCAGCGGGCCAAAGAAAGATCTTGCCCGAATAAAGATCTTCTAAACAATTTCCCTTCGACAAAGCTAAACCTAGCAGCTTTGGTGCGCAGGGCTTTCGATTCCTTGGGATCCGATGGCAATTTTCCTGTCTTCACGTAGTTTATGTATTTGTTTCTCCGGTCTTAAGTCAAACTTGTCGAGTTTACTTTGGTGTGACCTTCTTCTACCCTCGAGTTCATTAACTACACCACTGCCCCTGGGTTGTATTCATCGGAGTCGATAGACGACCCTAAGTTGGCCAGTACATCGCCTCACTATTTTGATCACGAGGTACGTGTTGAAGAGTCCATTCCTTGAATTGGTGTAGGTTTACCTACAATTTTTTCAAGTACCTCTGCATTCATTCCTCTTTTACTTCGAGCGTTCCGTTGACTTGATTTACAACGAGGAGGAAGTCACATTTGGCTTCGATCACTTCAGCGCTGAGACTCTTAGACAGTTCTAGGCTTGCAATCATAGTTTCATACTCGACCTCATTGTTAGTCAATTTTACAGTTTTAATGACTGTCTAATTATGTTAGCCGAGGGCAATTTTAATATGATACCGAGCACAGACCCTTTTGCATTTGATGCACCGTCTGTGAATAGGGTCCAGATCCTCGAGCTAGCCCCCGAGGTGAGCAAAAAATCCCTTTTGACTTCGGGTATCAAGGCCGGCGTAAAGTCGAGCACAAAGTCCGCCAAAATCTGATATTTTATGGCAGTCCGGGGTTTGTACTCGATATCGTATCCGTTGATTTCTACGGCCCTTTTGGCCAACCAGCCCGGGAGCTCGGGCTTATGCATGATGTTCCTCAGCAGGTAAGAGGTCACGACACATATGGGGTGGCATTGAAAGTACGATTTTAATGTCGTAGAAGCGCTTAGTAGGGCGAGTGCTTATTTTTCTAGGTGAAGATACCTCGTTTGGGCATCGCCTAGGGTTCTACTAACATAATAAATAGTAAATTGTGTACCTTCTTGCTCCAGGACTAGGACACCACTTACTACCACCTCGGAAATCGCCAAGTAGGGTACAACTGATACTATGGATCCGAGAAACTTACCAAAACGGACCCCAAATGCACACTTCTCCGGGTTTAGCTTCATTTTGTACTTCCTTAATATGTCGGAGGTTTCCTGCAAATGTTTCAAATGTCTTCTGCTCGCAGGGACTTGACCAACATATCGTCAATATTACTTCCATTTAGTTGCCTATTTGTTCTTCGAACATTCGGTTTACTAGGCGTTGGTATGTGGCACCGGCGTTCTTTAATCTAGACGGCATTACGTTGTAGCAGTAGGTGACAAATTTGGTTATGAAAGAAGTCTTTTCTTGAGCGTCCAGGTCCATCCAAATTTGGTTGTACCCGGAGCATGCGTCGAAAAAACTGAGTATCTCGTATATGTTCGTCGCGTCGATCATTCGATCAATGTTAGGCAAAGGGAAAGAATCCTTCGGACATTCCTTGTTTAGATCCTTATAATCTACACATATCATCAGTTTATTTCCCTTTTAGGTGCTACCACTACGTTAGCTAACCAATCCGGGTATTTAACTTCCCGGATGGAACCTATTTTCAGAAATTTGGATACCTCGCCCTTCGATCAATATAACTTGATCCAACTATCGTGATTTGGTGATGTCGGTGTTATCGTCTATTATGAATGATCTCGAGAAACTGTAACTGTTCTCATCATCCGCTCAGTGCTCCTTCTATTTTTATGGCCCGGCTAAGGTTGGCGTCCTTGATTGTTATTTAGTTACCTCTTTTTTGGTCGATTATGTACCCTTTAAAATCACGGGCACTGAGATCACTTCATTGACATCGAACATTTCCCTTGGGGCTAGTTGTTCTCCATAGACCGTTTTGACTCTTCCTGGTGTGGGAAATTTAAGCGTCTGGTGTAAGGTCGAAGGTACCGCCCTCATGTTATGGAGTAACGGCCTTCCGAACAAAGCGTTGTACCTCATGTCCCCTTCGATCACATAGAACTTTGTTTCTTGGGTGGTCCCAGCACTGTTTACCAGTAAGGTTATCTCACCCTTCGTGGTCTCGCACGCCATGTTGAATCCATTCAATACCCGGACTGCCAGTACAATTTGATCATGCAATCCCAGTTTCTCTGCTACCCTTGATCTGATGATGTTGGACGAGCTACCTAGATCAATCAACATGTGTAACCTGAGATGTGTTGATAAGTACATATATTACTAGTGCATCGTTTTGAGGTTGTACGAGCCCCCGACGTCTTTGTCGCTGAACGAGATAGTTCCCTCCGGACGTAATCCCGGGTGCGATTTCCCCTCGTAATAGATACTTTAGTGCGTTTTATCATCAGTCCTTGGGGGACATCGACTCTCCCAATGAACATGTTGATCACGTGCTGCAACTCGTGTTGTTTGACCTGTTTATTGGCATTCCTATTTCTGAGGTGGTTCTTGGAACGCTCACTTAGAAATTCTCGGAAGTCCCATTATTAGACAATTGAGTAACTTCTTCCCTTAACTGTCGGCGATATTCGGTCTTATAACCGTGTGTGCCGTAATACTTACACATCAAATTAGGATCTCACTAGGCAGGGTCGGACTGCAACGGTCAGGGCCACTTGGTCTCTCTGTTGTGCCCGATGGCCGACACGATGCTTGCGACTTCCAAGTTGAAATTGTACTCCAATAATCTTGGTTCTTTCCTACTCCCGAGTTGTTTGTCAAACCCGTTTTTGCTCATCAGGCCCGCCGCTCGAACCCTTAACTATGGCTGAATTCGTTTCCCCTTCGGTCTGTGCTATATGGATGATATCGGTCTCGGACTGACCTTGGCCCCTGATCAATGGCTCTCTTAGATTTGTCATTGGCTCTGACGGGATAAATAGATCCCGAAGGGACCCCGAGTTGATTGTCTTCGACCCTGATCTTTGATTGGCTTTGCTATCGCGCTGGGGGGGCTTCTGAATAAACTTTTTGGAGTCCGTCCTCTTCAATATCGGGGGCGCTCCCGGGATCTGATCGGCCCTGGAGTTGTGCATTTCCACTTTCTTGGCGTTAGCCTTAATCTTTTTCTCGCCTGACTCCACCCATTTTGTCAATGCTTCGAGCATCTTCATCACCTTGGAAGTTTCCCTGGGTCTGAGCTCACCCAGTTCCACGACAACTTGTTCGTGCCTTCGAGTATTTTCCCAGGATTGTTCAAGTTCGACCCTGTTAGTGGCATGGCTTTGGTTCTGCAATTGTTCTATTGTTGCTTGTTGAGCCATCAACATTTTGAAGATCAACCGCAAGCTTACCCCATCACCTTCACTCTCGGGCGCTTCTCGGGCCGCCGGCCGGTGTCCCCCATGAACGCTTTATTTGGGGTCAGTTGGTAAGTTGATGTTAATGGCCACATGCGAGTTAGCATCGACCGGGTCGGCGGTTGGGACACCACTGGGATCAACAGAAGGTGTGTCATTACTAGGCATCACATTATTGTTTTCGCCGTGATGGCCTGACTCAGCGTCAATGTTCAAGTGAGCAGACTAAGATTTTGACATCCTTAGGCTAGCCTAGAATCAAAATGTCAAAGAAAAAGCGTAAAATAGGGTGTGTATTGGAGATTCATATCAAATCACCACTATTATTATTAGCCCAATGGTGAACTCCGGCGACTTGCCGGAATTTGACCGGACCCGGCGAACTCAAAAACGACTCCGAGTCATGCGAGTTTGAGTCACAGAGTCGAGGCAGAATCAACTTAGGAGGATTTTAGGGTTTGGTCGTCTTTAGATCTGAAATTATGCCTTCTAGGGTAATTTTTTGGGGAAAATAATGGCAGGATGTGGTTGAGGGGGAGGTGAGGACTGCCTGGTAAGAAGTTGGGGGTGTTTGGTTGAGCTCCGCCGCCGGTGGCGATTTCCGGCCGGTGGAGCTAAGGCGGAGGATAGAGAGATAAGAGAGAGACGGAGGGGGTCGTCTCTAAAGGGGGTGTTAGACTTTGGTTAATTGGGGTGGGGGATAACATTTGGACACTTAAATATTAAATGACCCTTGAGTTCCCAGCCGTTAGATCAAAATAGATCAACGGCTGGGATCATTTCATTAAACAAAACGGGGTCGTTTTGGGTGTAACGGGGGCCGGCCGGGTTTGGGTCAATTGGGCTGGGGTGTTCTGAGTGTATAGAGAGGGGTTTGGGCCTGGGTAATTTTGGCCCAGGTCCGAATTAATCCCATTTCTTAATTTAATTTAATTAGCTAATTAATTCCAATTAAATTGTAAAGACAACTAGTAACTAAATTTAACTTAGCTTCATCTAATCATAAATTAATCATGAGTGACACTATTTAATTTAATTCTCCTAATAAATTCCGCAATTTTGTTGGAAAGAATGATCAAATTAAGCAATTATCACTTAAATGCCAAATAATCATATTTTCGTTATTATTTATTTCAATTAATTATAAATAATAATTTGTAATTTCCTGATAACAATGAATAAAATTATGCACCTAATTATGCAACTTTAAATGATTATGTAATGCGAAAAAAACAAATCACAAATGACACCTAAAATTCAACAAAATTTGTGAAATTAATTTATTTTATTGAATTTTGTAGGAGTATATGGTGGGTGAAAAATCACGTGCTCACAGCTGCCCCTCTTTGCTCGGAAACACGAAGAGTTTTCGAGCAAAGACAAAGTGACCAATCACAAACGATTTTACCATTCGCATACTCCATTGTGAAGCGTTTTCGAAAAGTTTGACTGAACCCTGCTTCAAAGGTTGTCTGCATATCCTTGGCTATAAAGGAATCAAGTCAGTGTAGTTCTGAAAGTTTGGTAGCTGGGACTACCGAGTAACTGTGGTTTCATTGCGATTGTTGTTGTTACTGCTGTTGAGATCCTTATTACACCAAAGTAACAAAAAATGAAAAAGACTAAGTTAAACCTATCAACTATGAGTTACAAGAGTCATATCTATTAGTCTGTTGAAGCCTGATCTTGAGTCTTGGCTTCTTTTATACAGGCTTGATCTGGATCTTGATACTTGTTAGTTGTAGGAGTTGGTTCAGTCTTCTTTAACATTTCGGATCAAGAAGGGATATGCACCGCTTGTGACTTCAGTCTTGTCTTGAGCGGTCCACATCTTTTCCGCTTCTGTACTTTGGGGTCCAACTCTTTTTCCTTTCTTCTTTTCTTTTATGTTGAATTGAGACGTCTTCTTTTGGTCGTCTCGAATCTATTGAAACCTGCGCAAAATCAAAGTAAACGAACGAAATTTTCCTTCCCCAATTTTCACTAGGAAAATTCCGGAGTTATTGTAGACTAGGGAGTAGATACCCTATGCCTGAAAAGTAAAATCAACTAGGGATTGGAGACCCTATGTTGGAAAAGATCGACAGATTATGTTGTTGTCAAGAAAAGAGATCACCAGGTTATGCTGGTGTATGGAAATGATCAACGGTTTATGTCGTTGTCAGGAAAAAAAGAGATCACCAGGTTATGCTAGTGTCTGGAAAGGTCAACAGGTTATGTTGTTGTCAGGAAAAGAAGAGATCACCAGGTTATGCTAGTGTCTGGAAAGGTCAACAGGTTATGTTGTTGCCTGGGGGGATCACTAGGTTATGCCAGTGTCTGGCGATGATCAACAGGTTATGATGTTGCCAAGAAAAGGAAAGATCACCAGGTTATGCTGGTGACTGGAAATGTCAACAGGTTATGTTGTTGCCTTGAAGAAGAGATCACTGGGTTATGCCAGTGTCTGGAAAAGAAAAGATCATCAGGTTATACTGGTGTCTAGAAAGGTCAACAGGTTATGTTGTTTCCTGAAAAAGAGATCACTGGGTTATGCCAGTGTCTTGAAATGATCAACAGGTTATGTTGTTGTCAGGAAAAGAAGAGATCACCAGGTTATGCTGGTGTCTGGAGAGGTCAACAAGTTATGATGTTGCCTGGGGAAAAGATCACTGGGTTATGCCAGTGTCTGGAGAAGAAAAGATCACCAGGTTATGTTGGTGTCTGGAAAGGTCAACAGGTTATGTTGTTGCCTGGGGGGACAACTAGGTTATGCCAGTGTCTGGAGATGATCAACAGGTTATGTTGTTGTCAAGAAAAGGAAAGATCACTAGGTTATGCTGGTGTCTGGGAAGGTCAACAGGTTATGATGTTGCCTGGAAGAAGAGATCACTGGGTTATGCCAGTGTCTAGAAAAGAAAAGATCACCAGGTTATGCTGGTGTCTGGAAAGGTCAACAGGTTATGTTGTTGCCTGAAAAAGAGATCACTGGGTTATACTAGTGTCTGGAAATGATCAACAGGTTATGCTGTTGTCAGGAAAAGAAAAGATCACCAGGTTATGCCGGTGTCTGGAAAGGTCAACAAGTTATGTTGTTTCCTGAAAAAGAGATCACTGGGTTATGCCAGTGTCTGAAAATGATCAATAGGTTATGTTGTTGTCAGGAAAAAAAAAAACAAAAAAGATCACCAGGTTATGCTGGTGTCTGGAAAGGTCAACAGGTTATGTTGTTGTCAAGAAAAGGAAAGATCACTAGGTTATGCTGGTGTCTGGAAAGGTCAACAGGTTATGTTGTTGCCTGAAAAAGAGATTACTGGGTTATGCCAATGTCTGGAAATGATCAACAGGTTATGCTGTTATCAGGAAAGAAAAGATCACCGGGTTATGCTGGTGTCTGCTAGGGAGTGGGACCCTATGTTGGCATCAACTAAGGAATGGAATGTCATTGGTTGGAAAAGGTTTGGCTAGGGATTGGGGACCCTATGCTACTTAGGTTTGAATCATTTTCAACTTCATTTCTTCTTTTTTCTTTTTCTTTTCTTTTTCTCTTCTTTTTTTTATTTTTTTTATTTTTTTATTCTCTTTTCATGCATGCGGGAAAGGATTTTTTGGAGGAAACTTTCCTTTTTGGAGTCAATGCTGCATAGCTTCTTCTAGCCCTTGCGCAATTTCTTTTGGTTGCACCTGCTTGTTGCACGGTTGCTTTCGAGTTGCACCTGTTTCAGATTTTCAAACAAAGAATAATTTGTTAGTTTGAAACGGTGGTTGGTGTTGCGGCCTTGATTTTCAACTGCTTGATCTCAGTTCTTTTGATGAAGATCTCAACCACTTGCTTGCTTGCTTGCTGGGGATTGGGTTTCATCTCTAATCCGGGGGACATTGGCTTTCCAGATTTTACCATAGCGATCGGTCACGTGGGACCCAACATTTTATTCTGCCTTTGTAGGCCTTTCACTTGCTTTTTTCTTTTGGATTTCCAGGGTATTGGGGGGAAGTTTTGGCCCCTCAAATTCTGCTGCAACGGTTAGTCGTGTGGGACTTAACTTTTCCAACTTTACTTCGCCTTTATTGGCCTTTCATTTCTGACTTTTCCTCCAACTTTAGCCTTAGGGAATTTGGAGTATTTTGGCTTTTCAGACCTTGCTGATATGGTTAACCACGTGAGGCTCAACTTTTCAACTTCATTCATCTTTATAGGCACTTCAATTTGATTTTCTCCTTTCAAGGGTTTTGAGTTTGAAGCATCGGCCGCTATGGACAGTCGAGATCGACTCGATGCCTCTGACGAGGCTGGGTGTCTTTTGCATATTAGCCCGTGTCAAATGAGAGCCCTGTAAATCAGTCTTGCCATCCTTTCTTTGCCTTAGTTTCGGAATAGAGTTAGACTGAAAGGGATTCAAAGAAAAATAAATGCAGAATGGACAATGAATTTAAACAAGAGGTGTCCATTTCGAGGAAAGGAAAGAAGGACTTATATGGAGTGCATGCGAATTTCAATGATCATGACATGCTTTTTGGACTGGATGCCAGATCCGTGTAAACCGTACGACTCTCAGAAATTCATCACAATTATTACCCCGAGATCGAGAAACCTTGCCCCGGAATGCATCCATATAAGTGATCCATTATCTTTTTCGATTAGTGGCGCCCTTTGCGGGTTTTCACCGACTAACCTCTCTCATTTCTCTTCTTACCGTTGTCTTGTAGTGCTTTTTGCGAGTTTTCACTAACAAGACTCCCTCATTTTCAATTTCTCTGCTCACCGTCACCTTACAGTGCCCGTGTGGGTTTTCACCGATAAGACTCTCTCATTTTTAATTTCTCTCATTGCTTGTATCAGCTTCAAACATTTGCATCCTCCAACTTTAGACATCTTTGGACGATCGATCGGAAGGACTTGAACAGGGTTTTGGGTAGAGAGAATTTGGATTGAGCTACAACTTTGGACCTTTTTAGGTGAAAAAGTAACATTCGCCCCAGCTTAAACTCTTGGGGAAATGTGGAATTTTATTTTGGTGTGACTAAACCCTAGAGAGAGGCTGCCCACGTATCTTTTCGGAATCAAGTCGAACGTAGTTCAGGAAAATATTTTTGTTTTGATGATTTTTTTTTTTAGAATAATAACACTTTCAGGTTCCTAAAGAGGTTAATCAAAGAAAAGTAACCGGCTCAAAAGGGTTTACGAAAGTTGATAGTGTTTGGGGTAGCGTGAATAGAAGCCTTCGTCATTTCGATCGGGAGAACCAACATCACGAAAAGGTCAAACATAGTACCTTTTGACTGCGTCTGCATTGACAGTCATTTCGGGTCGTTTCCTTCGATGTCCCCTAAGTACAATGCTCCTTTTACTAGTAGTTTCCTTATAATGTATGGACATTTCCAATTTGGGGCGAATTTTCTTTTCGCCTCTTCATGGTGTGGGAGGATACGTCTCAGGATGAGTTGCCCTACTTCGAAATTCCTAGGTCGCACTTTCTTGTTATAAGAGCGGGTCATTCTTTGTTGGTACAACTTCACGTGACAAACTGTGATCATTCTTTTCTCATCAATCATAGTTAACTATTTCAGCCGGGTTTTGATCCACTCATCATCTTCAATTTCAGCTTCGACAATGATCCGAAGGGAGGGAATTTCAACTTCTGCAGGTATTACGGCTTCAGTGCCGTAAACCAATAGATAAGGTGTAGCTCCAACCGATGTGCGCACGATCGTGCGATATCCCAATAATGCAAAAGGCAATTTCTCGTGCCATTGTCTAGAACTTTGAATCATTTTTCTGAGGATTTTCTTGATGTTTTTATTTGCTGCTTCAACGATGCCATTGGCTTTGGGCCGGTAAGGGGTGGAGTTACGGTGTGTGATTTGAAATTATTCACATACCTCCCTCATTAAATGGCTATTGAGATTTGCAGCATTATCAGTGATGATGGTCTTCGGAATGCCAAAGCGACAAATAATGTTGGAATGAACAAAATCCACCACTGCTTTCTTAGTGACGGCTTTGAACGTGACTGCCTCGACCTATTTTGTGAAATAGTCGATAGTAACTAAGATAAATCTGAGCCTATTCGAGGCTCTCAGATCGATCGTCCCAATGACATCCATTCCCCAGGCAGTGAATGGCCATGATGCTGACATGGGGTGTAACTCTGAAGGCGGCGCATGGATCAAGTCGCCGTGTATTTGGCACTGATGGCACTTCCGGAAAAAGCTGAAACAATCTTTCTCCATAGTCATCCAGTAATATCCCGCTCGCGGGATTTTCTTGGCGAGGACATATCCGTTCATATGGGGACCGCATACTCCTGAGTGTACATCATTCAGAATCTTTTCGGCTTCTTTGGCATTCACACACCTTAATAGATTCAAATCGAGGGTCCTTTTATACAGCACTTCCCCACTTAGGAAGAAACTGTTGGCGAGCCTTCTGACGGTTCTCCTTTGGCCTGCTCCGGGTATTCTTTTGTTTTCAAGAACCTTTTGATATCATGATACCATGGTTGGACATCGGGATCTATTTCGACCGTGTTACAATAACCATGTCTTTCTCGGATTTGGATCTCTAGCGGGTCAATATGGACATTGCCCGGATATGGCAGCATTGCAGCTAAAGTAGCTAGTGCATTAGCTAACTCGTTGTGGCATCGAGGAATATACCTAAATTCGACGGCTTTGAATCGTTTCCAAGATCCTCCACATGTTGTCTATAGGGAAGAAGCTTAACATCTCGAGTTTCCCACTCCCGCGGAGCTTGCTTGATGATCAAGTCGGAATCTCCCATGATCACTAACTCCTCTACATCCATTTCAATTGCCATGTTCATGCCCATTATGCAGGCTTCATATTCAACAGTGTTGTTTGTACAGAAGAAACGGAGACATGCAGTGGTTGGATAGTGTTGTCCCGTGGGCGAAATCAAATTGCCCCGATCCCAACACCTTTTGCATTTACAGCTCCGTCAAAGAACATTTTCCAAGTGTTGGTGTTTTCTAGGATTACCTCGATAGAGTTTACTTCCTCGTTTGGGAAGGAAGTACTTAAAGGTTGATATTCTTCATCGACAGGATTTTCAGCCAGGTGATCCGCCAAGGCTTGAGCTTTCATCGCCGTGCGGGTGACATGGACTATGTCGAACTCGGTGAGCAGGATTTTCCACTTTGCTAATCTCCCGGTGGGCATTGGTTTTTGGAATATGTACTTCAAAGGATCCAGCCTGGTGATGAGGTAGGTGGTGTAAGCCGAAGAGTAATGCTGGAGCTTCTGAGCAACCCAAGTGAAGGCGTAACAAGTTCTTTCAGCAAGGTATACTTGGCTTCATAGCTTGTGATTTTTTTGCTCAGGTAGTATATAGCTTGTTCCTTCTTCCCGGTCACATCATGTTGCCCGAGAACGCACCTAAAAAACTTTTCCAACACCGTGAAATACAAGAATAGAGGTCTTCCAGGTTCGGGCGGGACCAACACTGGAGGATTCGACAACTCTTTGATTTTGTCGAAAGCTTCTTGGCACTCATTCGTCCATTTAATTGCTGCATCTTTCTTCAACAGCTTGAATATAGGCTCACACGTGGAGGTTAACTAAGCAATGAACCTGCTGATGTAATTCAACCTACCCAGCAAACTCATGACCTCTTTCTTGGTTCTCGGAGGGGGAAAATCCCGAATAGACTTTATCTTTGTCGGATCCAGTTCTATACCCCGTTGACTGACTATAAAACCCAACAATTTCCCATACGGAACTCCGAAAGCACACTTGGCTGGATTCAATTTTAAGTCATACTTACGCAGACGTTCGAAGAATTTTCTCAGATGTTGCACATGGTCGTCTTGTGTCCTATATTTAATAATTATATCATCCACGTATACCTCAATCTCCTGATGCATTATATCATGAAAAATGGCGGTCATAGCCCTCATATAGGTTGCCCCGGCGTTCTTTAGGCCGAATGGCATGACCCGGTAACAGTAAGTACCCCAAGGTGTGGTGAAGGCCGTTTTCTCTACATCTTCTTCATCCATCAAAACCTGGTGATACCCAGCGTAACAATCTACGAAAGACTGTATCTCTTGTTTGGCACAGTTTTCAACCAGGATGTGAATGTTTGGCAATGGAAAGTTATCCTTGGGACTTGCTTTATTCAAATCCTGATAGTCGACACACACTCGGACTTTCTCGTCTTTCTTCGGTACCGGGACAACATTAGCCAACCACGTGGTGTATTGGACTCGAATTACTCCAGTTCTTAACTGTTTAGTGACTTCTTCTTTGATCTTGTCACTCATGTCTGTTTTAAATTTTCTCTGTTTTTGTTGAACAGGTGGATAATCTGGGTAGGTTGGCAATTTGTGCACCACAAAATCAACACTCAGTCCGGGCATATCATCATAGGACCAGGAGAACACATCTTTGAATTCGAATAGAAGTTGGATCAAAGCATCCCTAGTCCATTCATCAGTATAGATACTTATAATGGTTTCCCGGACTTCTTCTGAATTACCCAAATTAACCGATTTGGTTTCGTTTAAGTTTGGCTTAGGCTTATTCTCGAATTGTTCCAATTCTCGATTTATTTCCCTAAAAGCCTTATCTTCATCATATTCCGGTTCTTGATTCATCATCTCTTGGTTAGACGGCGTGTCAAGATCTGGGCGTGAAGTCCGCAAGCATGTCATGTTATTTAAGTCCGCATTATCAGAACTGGAAAGAGAGATAAGAGAAAAAATAGCAAAATATTAGGACGAATAAAGATATTTGTGGACTATGAAATATTAATTTCATTTCATTGAATTTTGAACATATGAGGGTTTACATCAGAATTTTAAAAAGGCAATAAACTAAAAACACTCAAGTTACACCCTGGAATAACTTGAAGTGCATAAGGATGGCAAGGTTGAACATATATTGCACTTCAGCAGTGCTTGAGCCTTCTCCTGGTTGGACCATTTGAGCCTCATACAACATCTGTCTCATTGCTCCGCAGATTTCTTCAATTTCTTCTGCCATGAAAGCCTCCTCCTCTTCTTCTACGTATTTTGGCTTGACGAATGATTCGGTGATGTGCGGGATTGGCTGAGGCAATACCCAACCATCTTTCTTACGTTGGTCAGCCCATTTTTCATCATCTGGAGTAGCTTGAAACACTATGCCGAAGAACTTCTTACTGGTAGGCAAGGTGATAAGTTCTTTAATGCCTTGCAAGGACACCCCGAGCCCTTTTCCACGTGTGTACCCATGTTTAATCATGTCGCTAGCGACCATAATTGATGTGTTTGATAGAAAGGGTTGAGGACATGGGGTTCCTTCCTCATATTGGTCGGCAACCACAATCAATCTCGAAAGCCTGGTAGACTATATGCTCGGTGCCTTCTCTTGCTTCCAGGCAAGGGACTAATGGGTCACTGTAAATAGATTGCTCGTCCTCTCCATGGACCACAAGTTCCTGGTCTTCATACTCAGACTTAACCATCTGGTGGAGACTAGATGGCACTGCCCCTGCTTCATGGATCCAAGGCCTTCCCAGGAGATAATTGTAGGAAGTATCCATATCTAAGACTTGGAATGTCACTTCAAAATCTACAGGGCCGATTGTCAAGACCAAATCAATCTCCCCGATTGTGTCTCTTTTGATGCCATCGAATGCGCGGACGCACACATTGTTGGGCCTAATTCTCTCAATCCCGATCTCCATTCTTTGTAGGGTCGAGAGAGGGCAAACATCAACCCCAGATCCGCCGTCCACCATAACTCTTTTCACATAGTACCCTTCACATTTAACAGTTAGGTGGAGAGCTTTGTTGTAGGCAACCCCTTCTGGAGGCAAGTCATTTTTGCTAAATGAGATCCGGTTGACTTCGAAAAATCGTCCCGCCATTCTTTCCATTTTCTCAATTGTGGTCTCGGCCGGAACATATGCTTCATTAAGTGTTTTTATCAGGATTTTCTGATGCTCGTTTGAACTTATCAACAAGGATAGAAGTGAGACCTGAGTGGGGGACTTTCTGAGCTGCTCAATTACGGCGTATTGAGAGGTTTTCATATTTTTGAATAATTCTTCTGCCTCTCCGGCACTGATTGGCTTCTTAGGCGAAAGCGTTTCTACTTGCTTTTGTTCAGTTCTTCTAGGTTGAGGTATTTCTCTTATGAGTTTATCCCACTCGCTTCCCCAGTAATTCATTTTCCTTTGTACGTCACCAACGTCTTGTTGTAATTCCAGGTGACGGCAGTGGTGTCCTTTATGGGATTCTGTGGTGCGCGGCTAATAACCACGGGCTCATTCAGCCTTTGTGAAATTATTGGCCCCCGCGCCACATAAGTCCCCTTCGGTATGTATATTTCCGGGACATTAGGCATAGTCTTGTTGTGTTGCAATCTTTTGGGAGGGCTTAACACAAATTGTTCCTTCCTGGGTGCCCTGGGAACATAAAGAACGACATCTTTAGAAGGCCCTGTCCCTGTCTTTGTTTCAACCTCTCTTGTGGCCGGAAGAGTGGAGTTACCTTTCTTCTCCTCCTTAGCTTGTTTTGGTGTCGCTTTGGATTTCTTCTCTATATCAGTAATGGCGATGATAGTTTTCAGAGCCGGATCAAATTCTTGGTCTTCACAAATCATGCCAATAATTGGCATGTTATTGTGAGCAGGCAACAGGTTATTGGTCACGTTGGGAGCTTCTTCGTCCCTTAGTACCACCTTCATTTGTTCTATTAAGCTCTCAACTACCCGCTTGAGGGTCCAGCAACCCTCAGTATCGTGTCCCTCGGCACCTGAGTGATAGGCATATCGAGTACCTGGCTGGTAAGAGGGGAATTCTGGGTTTTGCCTGTTTTGGGGTACAGGCTGTAACAGACCCATTTGGACCAGCTTCGGGAAAAGGCTAGAGTATGATTCGCCAATTGGTGTAAAGTTGGTCCTTCTGGGTGGTTCCCGGGGATTGATTTGTGGAGGGCGGGGATTATACTGAGCTTGGCGAGGAGGGTTGTTTCTGGGTGGTGGAGCTTGGTTTTGATTATAGTGTTGTTGGGCATTCATTATTGCATAAGGTTGAGGCATTACGGCATACGCCGCATCTTGGTGGGGGTAGAAATGACGTGGGGTATTGGAAAAATAGTCTCGGGGCTGCAGGGAGTTTCTTATACCGGAGGCCATCATTGCTAATTCCTCTTTCTTCTTCCTATTGGCTGCACTTCCTGACCCACTCTAGATTACTTGGGAAGTTGGCCTTATGGCGGATTGGCTTAGAATGCGACCGATTTTCAGACCGTTTTCAACCATCTCTCAGATTTTTATCGCTTCCACAAATGACTTGCCCATGATGGATATCATATTCTGAAATTAGTCGGCCTCTTGAGCTTGTAAGAAAACGCTGACCATTTCTTTCTCGTCCATCGGAGGTTTTACTCTTGCAGCTTGCTCACGCCACTTAATAGCGTATTCCCTGAAGCTTTCTGATGATATTTTCTTGAGGTTGGACAAAGAATTCTTGTTTGGTGCTATGTCCACGTTGTATTGAAATTTTCTGACAAAGTCCCGAGCCAGGTTGTCCCATATATGCCAGTGGGATATATCTCGATCCATGTACCACTCAGATGCAATCCCGGCCAAGCTCTCCTCGAAGTACGCCATTAAAAGCTCTTCCTTTTCGCCTGCTCCTCTCAGCTGGTTGCGGTATAGGTCATCCATTATCTTGTGGACGAAAATCATTATCGCTGCGAAGAAGGTAGTCCGGGTCATATCTTCACACTCTTGGCATTTTGTGAAATATAATCCGCAATTTCTCTGACCCTCTGCCTGATAACACCCTTTTCCTGGAGTAAGCACCCGATCTGTTGAGATCTAGCCTCTAAAACCTAGGCGTCCTTATGATTATTTTCTTGTAGCTGTTGCAAGTCTTCCTCCAACTGAGCCATCATGCTATAGCATTGTTCCATTTCTGCCTTGAACCTTTTTGCTTATTTGGCCATTCTGTTCTCGAGGGTGGCCACCTTTTCAAGCCTGTGACTTCTTTGTCATATTTCCTTTCAGTTTCTGAACAAACTCTGCTCTTTCCTCTGCACTTCTTGTCAATTTTGCCCGAACTCTGGCCAATTCTTCTTCCGCTTTGTCTAGATCATCCCCATAGTTTCATACTTTATGCCTCAGACTGTTGCTAAGTCTTTCATCAGTTCTTCTTCTCTCAGGGTTCTCAACAGCTATTTTCAATTTCTGGATCTGGGCCCGGAGAGCTTCATTTTCTTTGGTTAACCTATTTTTCTCCCCTTCAGCTGTGGCAGTTTGTAGAGTGTTTTCAAATTTGATTTCCCTGATCTGGGCTTCCAATTTGCTTATGGTAGCTCGGTAGTTATTTTCCTTTTCTAACCAAGCCCAGTGCTCTTGTGTTTGCTCAGTGAATTGTTGCACGTTGGGTCTTTTTGCGGATCGTTCTTGCTCTTGATGCTCTCTGCCCCTTCTACCGTACCAAGAAGTGTAGCTCGGCTCTACTTCCCCTCTGGACAAATCTCTTACCCGAGTCTGCGGCTCCAAAAATCTGCACTGATGCCAGATCTGGCGGACCCTGTCCTCTGGAAATGCAGCTCTTGGGCATAGTTCAATGACTTGCTGACTGAGGTCTTCATCATGTGGGACATTTCGATGCCTTCCTAGTTGTCGTAAGACCCGATGTGGGGCATATGGTTGAATACTTCGGAAACCCATCAACAGAAGATAGCATACTTCGGATGACATATAGATGACTTCATTGATAGGGAGCCAACCGAATTTCCATTCAATTTGGTCGGCAGTCAAAGAACTCAAGTGTGCGAGGCAGGCTTCTGTGCCTTCTGGAAATTCATGCCCCTTTACCCGAGTCTTATGTTCTTCAATGCAATTTAGGCCAATCAGACTGTAATTCATATACCCTGGGCGACGACAGAGATGTTCGATCATCCAGATTTGTAGAAGCAGGTTGCACCCCTCAAAGAATTTTTCTCCAGATTAGCAAACTGTTAGAGCACGGTAAATCTCGGCTAAGACCATCGGTATAAGTGTGCCATTGGATTTTTTCATCATGAAATCTGCCATTCCCACAAGTCTGATATCTATGCGTCTGTCACTCCTTGGGCAGATTAAGGTACCCAGGAATGCTACCACGAAAACCAACCCTCGGCGGGCCTCCCATTTAGTTTGGTTCATGTGATGAGTCAGACCAGTGTTATCAGCTTCATAACCCCGAGGATCTCCGTAGCGACTGTATAGGAAATAGAAAGTGCAGAACCCCTCAAATAGGTGTAGGTCTTGGATTTCACGGCTGATGCTTAGCAGGTCTAGGAACTTGTGCGGAGTCACAGCCCTGGGTGCTACCGGATATGGGCTTCTGAGATTTTCACTGAGGCCAGCATACTCCGCTATTTTTTTCTAGTGTGGGTGTCACCTCAAAATCCGAAAAATGGAATACACTGTGGGCGGGGTCCAAAAATGATATTAGAGCTTTGATGATGTCCAGCCTTGGCTTAATCTTTAAAAGGCCAGTGAGTCCGCCCAAAGCTTTTACCGCGGATTTTCTACTGACTTCCCCCAAGTCTCTCCACCACATATGGAGTCCCAAGGGAATTTCCTCAACAACTTTAAAGGGAATATTTTCGACAGTGCTCATCCTGCACATTTATTTAAGTGACTGGTTAAGAAAAAGCAAAACTATGGTTTATTTTGACCAAAAATAAAAAGTGTTATTTTTGCAAAAAAAAATTGTAACCAAATAGAAATGGGCCATTTTTGCTAATACGGCCCTTCAGCACTTCGGGAAAGAATTTTTTCTTTTTTTTAGGGCTGTGTTTGCCAATTGGGTCAAAAAATTTCGAGAAGACCATAGGTGGCTATTCTTGCAAAAACAGCCTTTCGGCGCCCCATTGGGACATTTTGGCTATTTAGACAAGGACGACGTCCCCCAACTTTATTTACGACGGTATTTTTTTATTTTTGATTTTCAAAAAATAAGGTTGGACCCGATGAGGGTTGCCTACGTATCCCACACCGGTGAGAATCAAACAATGCGTAGTTCGGAAAATTTTAATGCGGTTTGATAAACATTTACTAACTCATTTCCTTTTTCCATTTTGTTTTTTCAAAATCTTGGCAGAGTTTTGAGAAAATTTTGAATATCGGTATTTTTTTTTCTCAAAATCGGAAAATTTCTATTCTATTTCGCTCTTGGTTTTTCTGACATTTTTTTTATTTAGCCGGTCGACAAACAAGCCGAAACGAAATAATGTACACATAGCAAGGTAGGATGCATCAGGATGGTCTTTATTTTCAGGTTCACCTGTCCTAAACGGACCCATACCTTGTGTTGAGTCCCCTAAGTCAAATGCACATGATGCAGATAATCGTTCCTACTAGGGATCCGACATGAGGCTACGTTATTCTAAGTTTAAATCCTGAGGTTTTGTTCTATATCAGGCTTACCCGAGCGGACAGCTCGAGCCGAGGGGGGGAGGAGGGGGCAGCGTACCGGGAATACAGAAGCTTTGCCGGCTTTGCAACTTGTCCGAACCTCGTTCTAAAATTTGGATATGACTCTAACAGAAAAGAAGTCACAAGAAGTGCACACTTCCCAGATGATTTAGAAGACTCAGAGAGAAAGGGATTTCGGCACAATTTATATACAGTTCAGATAATATCAAAGCGGTAAANCCGGATTAATAAAGGGGTAATATGGGAGTTTTTCCACTTTAAGTGACATTATTCGGATTTGGGATTTATTTTAGTTTTTAGAGTCGCCACCCGAATTTTTTACGATGTTCCAGGACACTGTTTTTTGAAATCCCAAACCGAGGAAATTTAGACTCTGTTTTAAGTTGTCTACGACCAGAAATCCGAATAAGGAATTCTGTTAACCCAGGAGAAGCTGTTAGGCATTCCCGAGTTCCGTGGTTCTAGCACGGTCGCTTAACTATTAATATTTGGCCTAAGTTATCTGATTATTTACGTGTTTTAGCCTATCGTGCATTTAGCCCTTCAAATTTTATCTGCCTTGACATTTATGGATTTATCTTAGAATAAGTCACGATGGCGTGCACTTTTTTGTTTGGGACACGTTATAACTGCTCCACATGAAATGCACCCGCAATTACAACATGTGATTTTTATTATTGTTTGAAGTTGAGGGTCAGGGGCACGAGTTGCCACGCCCGAGTGTAGATTATATAGTCAAGACTATGGTCATGACAGTTAAAAATGCCTATTTGATGCGATATTCAATTATTCTCTAATTTTGGAATTTTTATCTAAAAGAGGTATTTTTAACTTACGGGATATGTATATAAACCAATTCGGATATTTATGGATTTATCTTAGAACAAGTCACGATGGCATGCACTTGTTGTTTTTGAACACATCGCAACCACGTTACATGAAATGCACCCGTGATTGCTACGTGTGATTTTATTAATGTTTGAAGTGAGAGTCGGGGGCACGAGTTGCCGCACCCGAATATAGATTATGGTTATTTGAAGATAATAATCGATTATTTACTAAATTTCAAACTAAAAGGTATTTTCAACCTAAAGGATATGTAAGAGATTGTTTAAACCTAAATTCACTTAGTCTAAAGGACAAGATGTTTGGGCTATGGCCATTTTTAGCCCAAGTTATTTAACCCTTTCGGCCAATCCTAGTTTTAGGCTATTTTTGTAAGAAGAGGAAAGCTATGTACGCAACTAAAGCATGCTAACAAAGAAGGGTCTAAAATTACTGATTTACAAATCACACATTCAAAAAGTCAAATAAACACATAGAACATTGACTGAAATAGTTTTATCAACTTCAAATGACCTAAACTCATACTTTTTTATATACACCTTAAGTTCTACATATTGTTGTAAATTCTGGACTATGAAGAACACGAGATGAATCTGATGAGAAAATACTTTGAATAGCAAATTCATATTTGTATATACTTCAAAATCTCTTTGATCTAAAAGTAGTCATTTTCAGAACTTCAATAGGTATTTACGGGGTCATTTGGACAGGTTCATTTGAACGCAAAATTGTAAGAAAAGATTTAGAAAGGGTGCGTTTGAATTTTTTAATCAAATCTGAATACTTAAATGATTAACGTATGAAACTTTGTATTTAAATTTGAGAATAAACAGCCTTGAGGCTAAGGGCTTTTTGCATTTTCCAAGCCCAATGGATTATGCTCAGGCTTTTTCAGGCCCTGACGGGCTATTATCAATAGCTTGGTCCATTTTAAACTATCCAGAATAGTCATGTTTGAGTCCAGTGTACTCAAAACAAATCTGGAGCTAATTATACACATTTTTTCTGAAAATTATATGAACACATACATACTGAAAGAAAGGACTGCTAATATAATGAATATAATGGCCAGTCTTATATTACAATGATTATGAAAAGGTAAGTTTGAGTAAATTACAATCTAAAACGAAATTACAACTTCTACTAAAAATATATTTTTTTAGATAAAAGAGAACTGAAAAGTAAAGCTTCTAAACTGGTTGCTCCAACTTGGGTTCTCTATGACTATGCACTTGTGCCTCCATTTGCAATTTTTGAGCACGCAAATAAGTAGGTGTGTTATGCATCCTTCGGAGCAAATCTGACCATTAAGGGTCAGATCTGACTCTAATGATGCTATACTACATAGTACTAAAAAGAACATTTTTATGCATTCTTCCTGGAATGAACCTGATCATGAAAGAGACCAGATTCAATTCCAGTGATGCCACCCTATTAGACCCTTAACATTCAACCTTATGTTATACGACAAATTTCAGCAAGTATCCATACAAAGACTTTGACTACTCTAGGTATTTTTAAGGAGTGAATCTGACCATTTGGGGGTTCAGATTCCCTGGCTTAATGCCTTTTCAACCATACAATTTGTACCCTAAAGGGGCGTAATTTCAGTAAGTAACTAATGTTTGTGCACTACTATGGGGTGAATTTGACCATTAGAAGGTCAAATTTATCTACCCTAGTGCAGATTATCTCAGTAAAAACTGAGGCAGACACAAACCAAACATCCAACTCATTCTTATGGATACTAACAACACAAAATTCATAGTCTAAACACAAAGACAGAAACCAAACTCTACTAATCACATACCAACAAAATAACTTCAAAAGATGACAAATACATCGGGTTCATCTACCCATAAAGCTAACTGATATGTTAAGCATACCGTTGAATGTTTGATCACTACATTTTCAGATTTTTCATACAAACGGAAGAAGAAAGTTTCAGTTACAAAATAATAGATTTGCACAGCAATGGAAAACAAAAGTTCAAATCTGGAAATTTGATTAAGAATGAGTTGTTACATACCTTTTCAAAGAGAAAAATAGCAAAAGAGATCTGGACCAAATAAAGGTCCAGGGAGAGGTGGAAATCAACAAGAGACAGGAGAAAACCCAGCAACAAAAGATAGCAGATCAGCAGCAACCAAAACCCAAAACAGGACCAGTAGAAAAACAACCCAGAAACTTTGAATATGGAACTTAAAATTCTCATAATCAGACCACTAAGCAAGAAACTGACAATGAAAGCAGTATAGATTTTCTTCGAAGGAAATAGCTAGATTTCTTTTCTCTTTTTGTTTCTCTATTGATATTTTGAAAGTTTTTATTTGTGAGCAGCAACTGTTATGATTTTCTGTGTGTGTAGAGTGTAGGGGTCCTTTTCTATTTATAGAGTAGCCTAAGGAGGGTATCAAAATGGTATATTCTACCCTAAAGGATCATATTATGCCTCTATTGGGACAGATGTCCATCCTTTTAGGCCTAATGGGACAGTTGTACAGTGCTGGAACTTTCTAGATGTCCTATTTTTTTGTAAGTTTCAGATTTTACCCCCTAGGAAATTACTTATTTCAACTATACCCTAAGATTCCTATCTTAGTCTGATCCTAGAATCCCTCTTAGGACCTTCTAGAACCAGCTAGAGAATTCCCAATTTTAGACAAACCTATACTGTTTTTCTAAGGTTCTGAAATCGATTAATTTTACCTAATCAATGAATTAATCAAAACATAAGATCAACAGAATAATTAATTACTCATGATTAACCTTTAATAAAAAGAACAGTAAATAGAGAACCTAACAATCCGAGAATCCTAACAACTAATATGCTTACCAAAACAAACAATAACAATTACGATAATATTGGTACACTAAATTAATCAAACGGATTAGAGAAAAACAAACATCTATATAAGGCAGTGACTAAACCCTAGGCTAAGAACATGGTCATCATGAAACATTTAGGGCTTGGACTAATCAAGAAAAAAAAAACATGAACAAACAGGAGCAAGCAGTGACAGAATAAAAACAAAAAAAGAAAAAGCTAGCCTAAAACAGTGATGCAATAAAACAACGATTACACAACCAATCCACAATAAAGAAGAAGAAAACAGATGGAAAGGAAGGGGAGAATACCCGTCTAAGGCTTTAGTTGAACTCCGGCGACTTGCCGAAATTTGACCGGACCCTGCGAACTCAAAAACGACTCCCACTCACATGAATTGATGGCTCTTGTCAAGAGACATCGACTCGTGCGAGTTTGAGTCACAAAGTCGAGGCAGAATCAACTTAGGAGGATTTTTGGGTTTGGTCGTCTTTAGATCAGAAATTGTGCCTTCTAGGGTAATTTTTTTGGGAAAATAATGGCGGGATGTGGTTGAGGGGGAGGTGAGGACTGGCCGATGAGAAGTTGGGGGTGTTTGGTTGAGCTTCGCCGCCGGTGGCGATTTTCGGCTAGTGGAGCTAGGGCGGAGGATAGAGAGATAAGAGAGAGATGGAGGGGGTCGTCTCTAAGGGGGGTGTTAGACTTTGGTTAATTGGGGGTGGGTGGTAACGTTTGGACACTTAAATATTAAATGACCCTTGAGTTCCCAGCCGTTAGATCAAAATAGATCAACTGCTGGGATCATTTCATTAAACAAAACAGGGTCGTTTTGGGTGTAACGGGGGCCGGCCGGGTTTGGGTCAATTGGGCTAGGGTGTTTTGAGTGTATAGAGAGGGGTTTGGGCCTGGGTAATTTTGGCCCAGGTCCGAATTAATCCCCTTTCTTAATTTAATTTAATTAGCTAATTAATTCCAATTAAATTGTAAAGAAAACTAGTAACTAAATTTAACTTAGCTTCATCTAATCATAAATTAATCATGAGTGACACTATTTAATTTAATTCTCCTAATAAATTCCGCAATTTTGTTGGAAAGAATGATCAAATTAAGCAACTATCACTTGAATGCCAAATAATCATATTTTCGTTATTATTTATTTCAATTAATTATAAATAATAATTTGTAATTTCCTGATAACAATGATTAAAATTATGCACCTAATTATGCAACTTTAAATGATTATGTAATGCGAAAAAAACAAATCACAAATAACACCTAAAATTCAACAAAATTTGTAAAATTAATTTATTTTATTGAATTTTGTAGAAGTATATATGGTGGGTGAAAAATCACGTGCTCACAATCCTCATCTCCATTTTCACGCCTCAAGCTTTCTCAGAAGAAGATCACTCATCGAAATAACTGAAATACTCTTCTGTAAGAGAAAAGATTGCTTCATTCTTAAACAGAGAAGCCCACTGCATTGTTTACGCATATACTATATATTCGGTCCAATTCATTATTTAGGGTCAAATCGTGATTCACCAAACCTTTTCCACTGACTTAATTTTGCAGATTCCAAATAAATTACTTATAATAAATCTAGGCGAATAGGCTAGACATCTGCAAGTATAATAAGATAAAACGTATTCCTAGTGTCGAACAAACATGAGCAAGTACCTTAATTAACTTCTAATAGGATTTTTAATAAACTCTTGCATCTAATGAATTGTCTTCGTTAATAAACTCTTGCATCTAATCTTGGGTTAAGTGTCCATCTTGAGACCTACTCTAACTGATAATGTCTCTTGATTCTTTTCATATTTTTTCTTAACTCACTCTCTCGAGCATAGTTAAGGGATTAACTGAATAATAACTCAATTGGAGTGCAGAAAAGTAGTTTGGTTCATCTCTAAACATCAATCGCTTAATTCTCTTGCGTTAACAATGGTAGCTTCAGTGTTCAGTCCTTGATTATACTTTTGCACAAGTAGCAGCCAAACTTAGAGTTCGATATAGAAAAGCTTGTGATTACCTCCTAACCGCAGCTTTTACTATTCGGACAACTACTTGGCATCTTCTGCTTCTGACATCTTCATATAGAGGCATTTCATTTTACTTCCCAACATACGCTTTTTTTATGCGGTCTTGACGAAATCTTAAAGAGCAACTTGTTACCCAGCTGAAAGCCACAAATATTGACATATGTAGTAGGTCCCTAAGACATGGCATGAAACCTGGTCGACGACATTTCCTGAAAAGAATAACAAACTAAGAAACCCACGAGAAAAATAAAGGAAATAACTAAAACACAAAAAATAAAGAATTATTAATGCATATTTACAAGCCACTATAATTGCCAAATGAAAGTATCGCTTCAGTATTCGCTATTAAGCCCAAGTCTCAATGTGGGAGTAAAAGTAAGAATAAGAATACAAGATACACACGAGGATAAACATCTACCAGAAATGATTTTATACTCTATCAGCTCTGGGCCTCGTCAATCATAAGGATTTCTGAAATTCTTGAGAAGCTCAGGGATGTCATAACCAAGCATGTCATCGACGGATTGTATCAATTTGGGCTTCAACTTCTCAAACTTATCAATGTTATACCCACTCAGAACTTCCCTGAAGTGTTCCACATTAGGAAAATCCCCAGGTGGCAGATGGTGTTCCTTTTGAACCTGTTTTGATGAGTTGGATGTTAGTACACAATACTAAAGCTCCATAAATGATCATGTCAGAAGACCGTGAAATTGCTTGTTGGTGCTCAGCACGCATGCATGCTCAGCACATATGCATGTAGATTTGAGACGCACAACAGAGAAAGAGAGCGTGAGACAGACCTTTACAAATTGATCTTCCAAGTTATCAATTAGTTTTTGCTGCGTCTTGGCTTTGCCTATCATTGCAGG
The DNA here is from genome assembly GCA_005239505.1 of Nicotiana paniculata. NCBI lineage: Eukaryota > Viridiplantae > Streptophyta > Magnoliopsida > Solanales > Solanaceae > Nicotiana > Nicotiana paniculata. Next base: position 7,619 of record ML358895.1, on the reverse strand, counting down.
CATCTCCTTTTTCAGGTTACTGATAATAAAAGAATGTATCTTGGCAGCTCTAGCACGTTTTACAAACTCATTTATCTGCACAAAATATAGCCAGTTTATTATCCTCATTTCTAGCAAATTGAATGCACAATATATGAGCAGTAAAATATGACTCCATAATGAAGACTGTGAACTTACACGACGATCACAAGCCTTCTTTGGTATGTTTTTCAAATCTGTAAGAAGATCATCTTGCTCCTTTTCAAAAAGTTCTTTTCCAACTGGCCCTGTAGCAGCCTCATTTATTGGTTTGTCATTGAATGATCTGTAGAAGCCAAAACACCACATTTTTGTGGAACTCCAAAAAGTAATGAAAGATTGTAATCATCGATATCTAAAAGGCTACACCATAGAAGACTCAACATTATGCATATATACAAACAACATAGGAAATGGACATCCATATTAGATATCTGATTCCAGAGCATGCATGCAATACCTACGCCTCAAGCATGAGAGGAAAACACGCGTCTGATAGGCTGAGTATATCTCAAACATGAGGTGGATTCCTTTTTGGGTCATGGTAACCCCCCACCCCGGAAAAAAAAAAAAAGACACCCTGTACAGGAGCCGATCAGGTTCTTTGCACTTTGCTCCCTAGTGACTCGAAACCCAACCTACTGGTCGGAGGCGGAGACAGTGTTGTCAAAGGCGAAAAGCTATAAATGCAATCTAGTTCTGTTGGGGCTAGGTGATCAAGATCTCATGTCCACTAGCAATAGTCTGATATAAGATGCAGCTTTGACACATAGTGACAGCATCCAGCAAATCAGGGATATTTGAATTCCCAAAATAATATTTATTAGTTCGTGCAACTTAATAACATTTTGTTGGGCAGAGTACCTGAACTAAGTGCCAATAAAATTATTAAAAAGAAAAAAAAAAGATCATACCCTATGTAGACACGCGAAACTTCAGGGGTATTTAGAACCTTCCCTAGTGACCACATTAATGCTCCATAAACCCTCATAAGCTGCAGTTGACACCAACAATTAAATCAAATTCTAGTGAAGTTCAGAAATAGGTGGAAATCATAAAGTAACCAAAATAATTTCCGGCCTTACTTGTTGGGTATCAACTTGGTCAGCCTTATTCAAAACCACTCGTATCTTATCATCATGGCCTCGAAGAGACGCAATCACACGTTTGAATTCGTCACTTATATCAAGTTTGTGGGGATCAAACAAAAGAAGAATGAGATCACACTTAGAAGCAAACCAAGATGTCACACCGGTAAAATCATAGCTCCTTTGTGTTCGTTGCTTTTCGCCAGATAGAACTCCAGGAGTATCCACAAACGTGATGTGCTCCAATAGCTAACATAATAAAGAGGGAAAAGTTGGGGGAAAATGTCCAGGGTTTCGTGAATTTTTGTGAAAGCTCTGATCATTTTATCTATGAGACGAAGGAGAAGCATAACTCACAGGATGAGGCATTTGAGAACACTCAAATTTTGACAAAAAAGCAGTTCCAAAAGTTGTCAGACCGCTAAATGGCATATCTGCCTGAACAGCAATTGTGTTCCCCGGGATACTCCTTTCATCAGGTCCATTCTGCATAATACAGTCAAAACCGAACACCAATCCAACAAAAGATTTAGCATAACAATCATATTTGAGAAAGCCATTAACAAACATGCATGGCATTGGTATAGCCTTCTCCTTTCCAACTATATGTCTTGGTTTATAACTAGAAAAAATATTCTCTCGTTGATATGATAAATAGAAATATGTGCTAGGACAGAAAGGTTAAAAGATATATCCGCAATAAGATAAATATAATAAATTGAAAAGCCATCTTTGTCAAGTTAGTGCACACTATTTTTGGCACAATTTCAGATGGAAAGAAAGGCATTCAACTCAGGGAGAAAGCGTAAGTTCTCTTTATGTTGAGCAACATAATACAAAAAGGACAGTAAACAAGTGACCACAATGGTGAGCAGAAAAAAAAAAAAGATAAGTGAAATACCATGAAAACGGCAAATCTCTCTAATAAAGTTAAATGAAAATACCATGACAACCACAAATCTGTCGGTGGTAGGCTCAGGCCCGATATGAGCACCTATAGACAAAAAGGAGCAAAGTATCAACACAAAGCTATGAATGCACAAACAAGAGCATATACACAAGAATAAAGAGCTTAGCTAACCTGGATAGCTAGTTCTAAGTAAATGCTTAATGAATGTTGTTTTTCCGGTTGAGTATTGACCCAAAAGCATCACCATTGGTTTGGCATCAAAATCACTATTTGTCTACCAACACACAGCACATTAAGGAAAGCAGTCAGTGGCTTTTGTCACTTTTCCATAAATCAGTACAAAGAAAACCATAGTTGAATGGAAGACACATAAGCGAGAAGTTCTTCTTTTTCTTGAAAATAAGCTCAACAATTATGATATTAACCACCTACCAAGAATGGAGAGACGAAATCATTAAAGCGATATGTGACTTCCAGAGGCTTCAGTTTTTGGATGTATAACTTCTTCAGTCCATCGATTATGGATGTGACAGAGGATAAAGAGACCTGAGGGTTGATAAAAAGAACCAAGCCTCATTGAAGAGCAAACATAGAAAATTTAGCAATAAACACGCAATGATATGCTATAGGATGTATTAGGGGGAGTTAAAGAAAAGTACATTTTCTCTTTTGATAAGGTAAGGAAAGTACATTTCAACAATTAGTTCACAACATCAATTGAACAACTATCTCATTAATGGATAAGGACAAAAGATGCTTATTAACAAATTGACTTGAAGGGAGAATATTTGATATGATTTAAATTTGAGATAGCTAAATGAATTTATATGAGTAACTTGTGAAAGTTATATAAAGAAGTATTACATAAGAAGTGCGTCAATCATTCTAAGAAGTCCCGATAAGAACATCTGCCGTAAGTCTGTCATATAATTTGGGATGGAGAGAGCAAGTGGCAGGTATTCCAAGTTGCATGATGTCTGAGAGCTTATAAATAAAGTAGAAGAGTAACCACACTCACCTTCTTTACAGATGTTGATGATGAAAACCAATTAGCTGTAACGGAAGACTGTGCTGTAGGATTGCCTGCATTGTAATCCAATCAGTTAGACACGGAGATCCATCTAACTCCCTTCTCAATTTCCCAAGAATTACTAAGAACGAAGATATAAGAATATGAAAAGTAAAATTACCATTCTGTTCAGGTTCACTTTTAGGCGTGCGCTTTTTCTTCTGTATTATAAAAATATAAGTCAACAGCCCCACAATTAATGAAAACTAACTCAAAAAGTACATCTAGCATACTTACAGCTTGAAGTACATCAAGACCTTCTAAGGTAGGGGGTTGCAAATTTTCAAAGTTAACTGCCATGATTAAAATTGTTCTAATTGTAAGATTAGGATATAAAACAATGCTACAGCAAAAGAAGTGAATACAGGGCGTTGAAATGGATCAACTAGTTTGCCAGATATGGCATTGTGGAGACTACTGGCATTGCTAGCTTACAATTTCAAATCAAAAAGTTTATAAAGTATGCTAGTTACCTTCAGCATTTAAAAGATCACTGGTTACTGGATGGCCAGCTTGAGCCAAAGAGACCAACTAAAAAATTAAAAAAAAAAAAAAAAAAGGAATCTGAGTCTTCGCTGGATTAAAACTAAATACCAGGTTGAAATGTGACTCTATAATAAACTAGTACCTGCATTGAAGTAATAAACTCTCTAAAACCAAGAAAGCCTTGCCGTTTGGAATCTGCAATTGCCCACACCTTAGGAAAAGAAGAAAAGAAAAACAATTTATTGAAATAAAAATAGCTAGTATACAAGAATTCGCCAAAACTGGCACAAAAGAATGGATAAATCTGATTTTGGTAATAGCTATTAAATGCATAATCATAGTAGTACTAGGTGGAAACTGACACGTGATAAAACTTAGTAGCACGGGGTGGACAAAAATACAATGCTACTGCAAATAGTCCGTGGATATTTGGCATAATCCACATAACACTCTAAAAGTAATAAAACGAGCAAGCATCTGTTTGTTTTGCTGGTGTAAGAGAAGGGCGGAGGGTTTACTTTGCCATCCAATTCTTTTGGGCTTGTCCATCCAAATTTAGTTTCACTTATCACTGTGCTTGCCAAATTATACACACTTTATCCACTGGGTCAGTTCTGTTCACTATTCATCGGGAAATGTTAACATGAATTGTAAATGATTAGTGAAGGTCCAACAATCAGAATTACCCACTTAACAGGACCAGCTTATCCACGTGTTTCATCCTCCATTCGCCTATCAGATTGGAGTTACTCGTATTAGTTGTTAAGATGAAATTCACACAAATACTTTCCAACGTCTACAGTGCAAGAGGTTCACCACTTCCCAAAGATCAGATGTCAAAGCACAACACTTAAGTTCAGCATTCCGAGCCCAATTAGTCAAAATATCAATCAATCAATTGTTCTTCAATTACAAACTAGTTGGGGTCGACTAACGTAAGCGGACAATAACAAGTAGTTCAAATCTTGATTAGTTTATATCGCCTATATGGATCCTTTGCTCTTGTTATGTTCTGCTCTTAGCTACATCAATACTGTTTCGGAAATTGTATGCCTTTTGAGATAACTTCCTTTAATGGGATTTCATCTCTGCTTCATCCATTTTATCAACTCCAGTCATCATAATGCACCTATATGCTTCATGTCGAGTCTACGTAGGATATGGTCAAATCATTTCATGCAACCTTCTCTCATCTAGCCTTTTACGCATTCTACTTGTATCTTTGTTAGATGTAATCATTTCTTAATCTTGTCTAATCTTGTATGACTACATATCCATTTTAATATTTGCATTTTTAAGACGCTCATCTTGTGCATATGTGTGATCGTAGAGATACACTCACTCTAATATAACATTGTTGGTTTAAGCATTCTAACGGCTTTCACTTTGTGTGGGATTCCTACTATAGAATCACAGAATATCTGGATGACGCGGTGCAATGGAATAATGGAGTGGATTTGGTCTCAACAGTAACTGAACAAAAATACCAGATATACATTCACGCAATGACATCACCTAAGAATCAGAGGACAAAATGCTCTAAGACCTACTTCGAATTTTCAGACATAAACACAATGCTTAAAGACTTACTCCACATCTATTTTCAGACATAAAAGTGTCATTAGCCCTAATCAAGCACGTAATGTAAACTGCCATTAAGGTCAGAAACAAGAAGTTGCATGAAAAGGCAGCTTGTAATCTGGTTGACATCATTCAATTATGGTAGAAGCTTTACACAGATTGATTCAGTTACTAAACTGAAGAGAGAAGAACAGAAAACCTAGTGTTTACAACATGATCAATTATAAGCACACTACTTTAAGAACTTATCCTCCACTCTGAACACTAAAGACTAATAAGGCCTTAGTCAATTTTATTATTGTATGGTTACCATTCAGGATAGAAGATTAGGTAACGACAAATCATCCAGAGAACATCAGTCTAAATTTTATAAGAATTGAAACATGTAATACCTGGCTTTTGAAGGGACTACAACTAATGAGCCATACTCGAGTATCAAAAACTGTCACTCTAACCCATTCTCTGCACCAGCAAAAGAATGAAAGGTGGATGGAACAGAATCTGAAAACACGCTAAACTTTGGTGTGCTCTATCTCCCCATAAATTTGTTTGGCAGAAAGGAGTAAGCAAAAGAATTAATTTTCCCATTTGCTTAAGCTTTTGGGGCAGAGTGACTCTATCTGTCGAGAGAAAAGTAGCAACAGGTAACCTATTATTAGTCAGTGTACTCTAGCTCGACACTGTTATCTAAAAAAAAACTCCACCCGTTCCAATTTATGTGACACTATTTCCTTATTCTATATTCGAATTGAAAACAATTAACTTTATGCATTTCCATTGTACCCCTAATGATAAATATTTAAGGCCACAACTTTCAAATGTTTTATATACACGCAAACGATATGACATGTTTAAGATGAAAAGATTCAATGATTCAAACTAAATTGAAACAGAGGGAGTAAATAAAAAGTGAACGAGTAATCGAGTTCAAAAGTAGTAAAGACAGAGACCTGCTTGAGATCCTGACGTGGCAAATTGGACATGGCAAAGAACTTGATGGCATCGCCTCCAGTGAGACGTCCATCTCCATCTGATACAAAAAAAAAAAAAAAACAAATTCGCGTTTTCAGCATAAACATTCGTGAAATCAAACCAAAATCAAATCAAACACGAAAGAGGATCCCATGGATAGAAAATGAGAAGAAAGCTAAATACCTGAATCGGCTAAACTAAACCACTGCTGATAGATTTTCTCATGCTCTTTGGAGCACCGATTAATCGGAGAAGTATCAAACTCCATTTTTCAATGGCTTTTCAAAAGAGGCTCCTATCTCACCGCCCTTCTTTTAGGTTCCGCTTCTATTTTTCTTTTCCTTATTTTTATGCCAAATGGGACTAATTACTTTTATTTTTACTATATTGCTTTAAAATCACTATATTATGTAGTGTCCAGCTATTTGTTCTTTATTAAATTTGTTTTACTCCTATGCTACTCTACTATCCCTTAATACTTCCCTTTTTTTCTTGACATATGTTTAATTCAATATATGTAATATTGTTATGAAATAATAAAAAACAAGAATAATATTGCAGAGAAAGAAAAAGGAAATTCTTATTGAATTTTGGGATGATTTACAATGAGCTAAGACCCCTCTATTTATAGGGGGAAAATGACTTAGCCACAAAGTAGAACTCTCTAAAAGATAGACATTCACTCTAAGTAGAGTTCTATTTATAACACTCCCCCTTGAATGTTTATTCAACAAATAATGTGCCTCGTAAAAACCTTAACTAAAATAAAACCCAATGGGAAAAAAATTTAGAAAAGGGAAAAGAGCACACATGTTTAGAAATGCGCCTTTTGGTTGCCTCGTTAAAAACCTTGCAAGGAAAACCCAGTGGGACAAAACCTTGTAAGGGAAAAAGAGTGCAACGCGCATTAACTCCCCCTGATGAGAGCATCAATTCACATCCTTGAGCCTTCGCATCCCGATCTTGTACACTAGCTTCTTGAAGGTTGACGTTGGTAGAGATTTTGTGAACAAATCAGCCATATTATCACTTGAACGAATCTGTTGCACATTGATATCACCATTCTTTTGAAGATCATGTGTGAAAAATAACTTTGGTGAAATATGTTTTGTCCTATCTCCTTTTATGAATCATCTCTTCAATTGTGCTATGCATGCTGCATTGTCTTCATACAAAATCGTGGGTAGTTTGTCACACTTCAAACCACACTCGTCTCGAATAAGATGTATTATAGACCTCAACCACACAGATTCTCGACTTGCTTCATGAATAGCAATTATCTCTGCATGATTAGATGAAGTAGTCATGATCGATTGCTTAGTCGATCGCCAAGATATGGCAGTGCCTCCACAGGTAAACACATAACCTGTTTGAGATCGGGCCTTGTGTGGATCAGATAAATACACAGCATCGGCATAACCAACGAGATCAAGACTGCAATTATTGCCATAAAATAAGCCCATATCGGTAGTTCCTTTTAGATACCGCAATATAT
>ML358894.1:0-13516 GCA_005239505.1 Nicotiana paniculata | reverse complement strand
AATAATAATAATATACCAAATATCCCAAATATATACCATAAGGATCGCTTCCAACGAGGGTCAAGGATTAAATTACAAGAACTCCAGTCCTGGCCAGCTACTAACCTCTACAGTAACCCTTAAATCACGATGCTCCTCACAACCCTTCAACGGCCACTTGCCTAAACGGGTTTACAAGCATCACCGGTTAGGCTGGCTTAACCAAGGTTTACTGTCGAAATTAGCAACTGCCTGGTCTATATAGTTCTTAACCTAAAACCTCATTGGGGTGATGCAGTAGGCTTTTTTAATAACAAAACATGCTTTGTAAATAACCTTCGAATACTAAGTCGAACACTTGCCTGTTTAGCCTATAATTTAGGCTAACAGTAAAAAAAAAAGATAAAAGATAAGAACAATACTGGAGACCTTCGAGCTTGGGGCCAAAACCTTCTTTTTCTTATTATAAACCAATTTAAAGTATTCAAGAGGGGTTCTTTACAAGATTAGAGAGAAGCTAGTGAGAAGGGAGAGTGTTGGCTAATGCCTGCCTCCTCCAAAAACCCAAATGATCCTTATACAATGGATCAGTCTAGAAAAAAACAAAACTAAAATGAATGGCCGACAAAATAATTACAATAATGGCCGAAAGAAAATTATTACAAACGGACAAACTACTTTATAAAAGTAAATTCCCTTCAATAATGGAGGGGCTCGTTACTTTTATGACATTACAAACAGACAAACTACTTTATAAAAATAGATTCCCTTTACTAATGGAGGAGTCCGTTACTTTATGATATTTATCTTTATTACCCCAATAATTCATCTTATGGGGCCTTCGTGTCTTATTCATGCTTCATGCTTTTCCTTTTCCTTTGTTGTCTTTAACAGAAGATTCTTCTGTTACTTCCTTTAATTTTTCAAGGAAGTCCTCTATTTGATCAATATTTACCTCTGTATCCGAGGTACTTTGTGCTTCTCCTGCTGCACAGGTTTCTCCATCTGAAGTATTTCCTATGGAGGTCATAGAGATATCATCTCCAATTCTTGTTTCAAAATTTCTTGCAAGATCTTTCTTTATTTCCTCTAAATACGAAGCAAGGATTTCTTGCTTGGATATAGCTCCTTTCTTCATTTGAAGTTTTCTGGTAATTTGTTGGAAGGGGCTCATTTCTCCTTCCCCAGTATTGAGTTTCTCTTGTTTGGCATAGAGATCAATTTTTTCTTGGATTTGATGAATTAATTCTTCACCAAATAGTTGTCCTTGTTGGTTCGTCTGAACTAATTTATTATAGTCTGAATTGGATGTGTGAAGCATGCCGCCAGCTTTTCATCCTGAGCCTGGATCAAACTCTTCATGCAAGGAATAGAATACGCTCTTTTCTTTGAAGGACGTTAATCAATAGTTCAGCGAGCCTCGCTTCTNCTTGATAAACCATGAGTGTCTCCTATTAGGATTCTCATAAAGAAAAGTTTTATTAAAACTTTCAACATAGTCCCAATAAATAAATTTAACTGAAACTTTCTGGTCAGGATGATCATATTCTCGATCCTTGAGGGTACTAATACCCCATTAATCTGAAGGTATTACCTTCTTGATAATGATTTTCGAAAAACTATAAGTTTTTCTTGTATTTGCAGGATAAAAGTGTTGAATCTCAGTTGATCCTGTTTTTGAGAGTAAAATCTCATAGTGCATCCTGTATTTATAAGCAGGAGTAGCGTATGACGTTGTATCAAAATACCTTGCCATTAATTGCCATGGGTTATCCTTCCATTTTAGGTCGGATTGTTCCAAATGAATTATTAACTCTTTTGTACCCTTTCGGTTATAAACCCCAAGGTTTTCATTACTATCCTCTTATATAACTGAGGAGTAGGTTGGCACATTAGATGATGAACCTTCATTTTTCTTGGATTGTATATAATCCATAAATTCCTTGTATAACGGATGATCGGTATTACCTCCTTCTATGTTAGCAACAATTAGCTTTTGGTTTCCCATTTGAGCGAGAATATTATTCTCTCTACTATTAGTAGATGCTCTTCCTCTTCCTTGTTGCCGAGGAGGTCTTTATTTAGGCCTCATTATCTGAAAAGGTGAGAAGAGAACTTATTAGTTCGAATATTCTCTTGTAAGAAAATCAGGAATGGTATTAACAGACCTTTTTTTGTATAATATTTCAAAATCAAAAGGGGCTAATAAATCTTGCCACCTTGCAAACATTTGTTTGGAAACATCATGTTTAAAATCTTTATAAAAGATAAACTTTGCAGCTTGACAATCAGTTTTTACCAAAAACTTCTGATTGTATAAATCAGTTTGGAATTTCATAACACATTTAACTATAGCAAGAATTTCTTTAGCTACAGATGCATAATTTCTCTGGGATTCATTCAGTTTTCCAGAATAAAATTGAACAGGATATTCTTGTTTATCTAATGGAGAACATTGTTTCAATATTCCCCCATAACCAATATGATAGGCATCGGTTTCCACAACCTTTGCCCAAGTGGGATTAGCTAAAGTTAAGCATGGAAGGTTATGAACCTTGTGCTTAATCCTTTTGACTGATGCAGTATGACTGTCAGTCCAAGCTTTGGGATTCTTTTTTAATCAATCATAAGGAAGAGCCGTATTCTTAGCAAGATCCTTTATAAAAGGAGAAATATAATTCAAGCTTCCTAAAAATCTTTGAAGTTGGGTCTTATCAGTAATAATATCAGGAAATTTAGAAGCGAATTCAATGCTTCTATTGATGCGAATGATTCTTCCCTTTTCTATATTATGACCTAGAAATCTGACATTGTTTTGGAAAATCAACCTTTTTGGTTCTGATATTACTAACCCGTTTTGGAAAATAATTTTCTTAAATAAATCCAAATGTTTAAAATGAGATTCTATATTTTTTGAAAATACTAGAATATCATTAATATAAACAATTATGAAATCCGTATAAGGAAGAAAAATATCATTCATAATTTTTTGAAATTCTGAAGGAGCATTTTTTAAACCAAAAGGCATAACATTCCATTCATATTGGCCCATTGAAACCGGTTTTATATCTATCTAATTCAGATATCTGAATCTGCCAATAACCCGATTTTAAATCAAATTTTAAAAATATGATGGCATCATGTAATCTATCTAATAAATCCTTCTTATTAGGGATTGGATACCTGAACCATTTTAACACCTTATTAAGGGGTTTGTAGTTGATAACTAGTCTGGGAACTCCCCGCTCCTGTTCGGCATGTTTATTGACATAAAAAGCAGTGCAGGACCATTTAGACTTTGAGGGTCTTATTAAACCCCTTTGTTGTAAGGAATCAATTTCCTTTTTGCATAACTCTAAATAAGTAGAGTTCATCTTGCAAGGTCGATCCTTGGTAGGGATTTTATCCTCAGAAAAGTCTTCCTCATAAGGAAGATTTATGATATGCTTTTTCCGGCTCCAAAATTGATTCAGATGGTCACCACAAATAGAAGCAGAAAACTGGTTTTTGAGAAAATTTATTTTTTCTACTGATTTAGGATCTTTTAAACTGGTTTTTGAGAAAACTGGTTTTTGAGAAAATTTATTTTTTCAACAGTAGTAGAACTAATTTCATTTTTCAAAAATGCAATTTGGTTTATTTGTGAAGTAATTTTATAAGAAATAATCCCATTCAAAAATCTCTGAACAGGTTCAGTTATAAACTCAAAAGTGATATTTATGCTATTATATGTTCCAGTAAAACCTTTTGTATCCCAGTACAAAAAGGGCATTAATTTAATAAAAAATGGGACACCGAGTATTACATCCCTGTCGATATCTTTTACCAAAACAAAACTTTCCGGAGTACATATATCTTGTTGGCAAATATAAGCCTTGGGTTATTTTGNTTTGAAATTGTAGTCGATTAAAAGAGTTATTTTTATTAAAAACTTTTGGGTGATAAAATATTGGAGTTTTTCCAGAAATTCTTCTTCAGAAAAATCTATGGCTGCTAATAAAGTATGGGCAGTATTATTTTCTGAAGAACATGCAATAGTATCATTATTCTTGATACTGATGTCTTTCTTAGAATTTTCTATTTTGAAAATTCTTTTATCTAAGGCGACATTTGAAGCCTTTAATTCCGAGATTTCTTTCTTGAGATAATTTATCTCAGTGCTTAAATCTTGGATAGTAGCCAGCCTATCAGGCTGGGATTTCTCTTTGAACAGATTTCTGATCTCTGACATGGTGTAAGGTTCTTTTCTGGGAAGGAATACTTTCCACCTCTGTTCCTACTTCATAATTTTTAGGGAGTTTGTCAATTAACTGGGACCTTAATTCCGGCGAACCCTTTCTTCTTTTGAAATCCTTTTTCTTATGGGATTTCTTTTTATTGGACGGAATGTCAATGGAAAATTGTTCACGGAATTCTCCTAATTGTTGTCTCTCAGTGAGACGATGTTTCTTTATTTCTTGGTTTAGCTTGATATCATTACATAGGGCTAAACCTTTCTGAGTGCATACACTAAAAAGCTCACCGTATGAGTAAGCCTCGTAATTTATACTCATCTTTGTGCCTCTAAGGACCTTTCGAATCCTTTCAGCAAATAAGGGAGGGAGTCTATCTATGAATTTTGACTTCCATTGAGTGTTATTACTCTCTGGTAATCCCATCACTCTAGATAAGAAAACATCTTTATACCATCTGAAAGATGTAAGGGTTTTACACCTCAGATTTTGGAGCATTGTCCTAATAGTCTCACTATTATCAAACCATCTTCCAGAAAAGTGTTCTATGATATTCATGACCAAAGAATAGACTAAATTCTGGACAGTCTTATCTTCTTCAATTTTGGTGGCATTCATTATTTGATGCCTTTCGTCATGGGTAAGATAATTATTCCACCAGCCTTTAAGCTGACCAGTAAAACTGGCAATAATCATTTCTGTAATTGCCCTATCTGAATTCTTATTAACCTTAAATATAGTACCGTACATAAGCATTCTATGCACTGTAGTATAGATTTGTCTTTCAGCAAGACCATCTATATTCCACTCATAGATATCTGACCCACTATATCCTTGATGGTAGTGGTCATTGTCCTGTTCTTCTATTAGGACATCTTGAGGGGTTGGTCTAGGATAATAAAACATCTTTTGGTAAGGTTTGCGAGCATATTTTTCAGAGATTTTATTAATCTCATCTTCCACTTGTACTCCCTTACCTTTATCAGGTTTATGCTCTAATGTTAAGGGGCTAGCCTTAAATTCGCCAAACTTCTTATTAAGAAGTTCTTCCAAGTCATCAAGACCTTTTAATTTAAAGTCTTTCACTTCAGGAGGTGGTTGGATACTTGTAGTAGCGATTTGCTCTTTACCTTTAGCATCCTTCTGTTGAATTTTTTGGACTTCAGCTATTAGCTTGTCCAATTTCTCGTGAATCTTTATAACCTGTTCGCCCAGGATACTGACATACATATTAGTATACTTATTCTGGGTGAGCATGGTATTCAAATTTTTTGTTGTTATAGCAGCAACATCATTTTCAAATATGTTTGAAAAAGCCGTGCAATAAATCATTTTGTCTTTTTCCCTATATGAAAAGATTGTTGAGGTGGAAAAACAGAATTAACAATATTACCGTTAATGAGCGTATAATCTCTTTCTAAGACAGAAATATAGTTATAAACATGTTTAGACATAAACCATGGAACAAAAGCAATAATTTTATTTTTCTTGCTAATATCCTCATAAAAATCATGTCTAAAATATTGAATTAATTCACTAGTCATGTTTTCATGAACCATTTTTTGAAAACAGCTCATCTGGGTTTTAAAAGTTCTTCTAAAATCATTTTTCTTGTCGGTGAACCCGGACTAAAATCTATTTGGTTTTCCATCATTATTAACACCATTTGAAAAATCCATTTCGGATGCAGTATGTTCAAGATCTGAATTAATCTTGACAATATTATTACTGCTAATACTAATATTATTAACTCTATTATTTTCTCTAATCTGAGATGTGGAAGCTCTTGAAGGAAAGTCCACCACATAATCAATTGGAGAAATATAGGAAGAGTTTGATCTAGTTAATGTATATGACAAACTGATATTATCAGTTTGAATAGGTTCATTGAACCTGATTTTAATAGTACCATCTGAGGTTTGTTATATTTCCGTAACCTCAGTGTTACCAGTATTCCGAGGTGCAACTGCTTCCTCTATGACCCATTCTTTAGGAAAATCAATTTCATCCCATTTGATAGGTCTTATGGTAGTTACTTTGGATTTCCCAAAGTTGGTTTCTATAAGAATAATTTCATTTTTAAAATCCATAATCTTGCCCATAGGATTCAGAGTATATAACGGTTTGAAATAAATCCTATAACAGATGCATATAACTTCTGTACCAGGCAAATAATCATAACCATGTAATTTAATGCTAAGTATTAAAGCATTTAAAGAGTTCTCATCGTTAAGAGAAATCTGCAAATTAGGATAAGCATTGAAATAAACAGGGCCATAAGCCAAACTGGTTTGCACAGTCCCTATAAACGACTTTTTCAGTTTTTATTTCTGCCATCTCTGAGAGCTGCAATGAAGCTTTCAGGTAAGCCTCTTAAAGTAAGTGGCTTAAAGGCGACTTGTATTAAGCCTATATGTATAAATCTATGTGAGTCCATATAAGGGGCTAAATCATTTTCAGATAATAACCTGAAGGTAGCATGGTCACTATCTACGGTGATAGTCTCTTCAGTAGTTTTAACTACTTGTTTTAAACAAATTTTTTCAATGGTACCTAATTGGTATATTACCTTAGGTTTGACTAAAGGTATAGTCCACTTATTAAGTAGATCTAGTTGCTCAGGCAACTCATATTCTTCTTTTCTACTATTTTTAACAGTAGTCTTCTTTCTAATGATATTCATTAAGAAACTAGTGCCAGACTTAGACTTCTCAGGTTTTTACTAACATGGCTCGGATATCAAATATATACCATAAGGATCGCTTCCAACGAGGGTCAGGGATTAAATTACATGAACTACAGTCCTGGCCAGTTACTAACCTCTACAATAACCCTTAAACCACGATGCTCCTCACAACCCTTCAACGGCCACCTGCCTAAACGGGTTTACAAGATAATAATAATAATAATAATAATAATAATAATAATAATAATAATAACAATAATAATAATAATAATAATAAGAATAATGATAATAATAATAATAATAATAATAACAATAATAATAATAATACTAATAATAATAAGAATAATGATAATAATTATTATTATTATTATAAAAATATTAATAATAATAAAAAAATTAATAATAATAATAATAATAATAATAAACAACTAAATAACCAGTAACTTGCAACAGTAAATAAAAACAACTCGGATAACTCTTTCCAGATATCAGCTGTAATGAAACTCCTCAAAATTTACAAGTTTCAATTTAAATCACAGTAAAATCAGAGTATGAAAACATTTTTAATAAAATCGGAGTTTTCCAAAATCCTTATTTTTGAAAATCAATAAAACATGAATATTCACCCTTATCGCTCCTTGTTGCGGCACACAACCCGCTCCCACCTGTCCACCCTTATTGCTCCTCCCTATATATATATCACCCTTATTTCTCCTGTTGCGGCGTGCAACCCGATATCACCTGTCCACCCTTATCACTCCTTGTTGCGGCGTACAACCCGCTCCCACCAGACAATCGCATCACTTTATTTATAAAAATTTCCACAATTCAGGTCAAAACCTTTCACAATCTTTTTGTCTCAACAATTTTAAACAGAAAGTTGTACAACTCATGAACAGAAAGTTGTACAATTCTTACCAAGTTTCACAGATAGGACTTAAATATCATAACAAACCTGTACCGGGCTCCGGAACCAAAATACGGGCCCGATACCAATGAGTTCAAATATTAATTAATTTATTTATTTTCTTAAAATTCCAGCATAACAATTTTCTTCAAAAATCGATTTCTAAATCTAGGGACCTCGGAATTGAATTCCGGGCATACGCCCAAGTCGCATATTTTACTGCGGACCTCCCGGGATCATCGGAACACAGATCCGGGTCCGTGCACCCAAAATGTTTAACCAAGTCAACTAAAACCAAATTTTAAATTCCAATAATTATTATTTCTCATATTTTCACATAAAAGTTTTCCGGTTTCAAGTCCGGACTGTGCACGCAAATCGAGCTAAATAAAATTGATTTTTTTAGGGCTAATGAGCCTGGAATGTAGTCTTAATTTATAAGATGACCCTTTGGGTCATCACACTTTGGATCAGTCTTGAGGACACACTCAATCATCAATGGTCCATGGTGTATTGGGGTGATTGCAATGTTATCATGAATCCGGAGGAGAAATTTGGGGGGAACCCCTCATAGAATGTCCAGAAGCTTTGATTTAACTAATTGTATGGATCACTGTGAGGTTGCGACATTGGTTTTATTGGGCCTAAATACACATGGTGTAATAATTGGAGACCAAGGAAAAGAGCTTGGAGGAGACTTGATAGAATCTTCATCAATAACACCTAGGCTCACGTATTTCAGAATTACACTGTCAAACATCTCAACAGGTCGGGCTCCGATCATAGACCTCTATATTCAAAAGTAAGGACAACCAAACAACAAAGATCAGTTATTTCAGATTCCTTAACTTCTGGACTAAGCAGCCAAGTTTCCACTACTTGGTTAAAGAAGTTTGGGACACCTTATTTAAGGTAATCAAATGTGGAGACTTTATCAAAAAATGAAATTTTTTAGCAACAAGTTATTAAAATGGTCCAATTAAAACATTGGAAATGTTTATGATATTGTGATCAAATGGGAAAAAGAAGTGGAAACCTTAGAAGAGCTGGATCAATTGTGTAATACAGAGATGAGCAGAGAAAAACTCAACAAAGTCCAAGTAGAGTATATTAAATGGAAAGCTACGCAAGAGTCTTTGCTAAAACAAAAATCTCAGATTCAATGCTTTGAAGAAGGGGATTGTAATACAAAATACTTTCACAGTGTTATTAGAGAAAGGAGAAGGAAGACTCAGACCCACAGAATCAAAAATCAAAGAAGGAACCGGGGTAGAACTGAAGAAAAGATTACGAAAGCTTCTATTAAGCATTATGAGAAACTCTTTATTCTCCCGAAGAAGGATCACAAGATGGATATCATTGAATGCATATCTAAAATTG
Organism: Nicotiana paniculata; assembly: GCA_005239505.1. Taxonomy (NCBI): domain Eukaryota; kingdom Viridiplantae; phylum Streptophyta; class Magnoliopsida; order Solanales; family Solanaceae; genus Nicotiana; species Nicotiana paniculata. The sequence goes on along the minus strand of ML358894.1, from coordinate 4,332 downwards.
TTACTGAGGAAGATAATGACTACTTGACCAAGATGCCTACCGAAGAGGAAATAAGAGAGGCTATTTTCAATATTTCCAGTGATAGATAATGTGGCTGGCTAGGATGGTTTCAACGTGGCTTTTTATCAGAGTTGTTGGTATAATATTAAAGAGGATATCACTCGATTTGTGCAGGCTTTCTTCAATGGGGCTCAACTCACTAAGTATTACTCTCATACTTGTCTGGTCCTTATTCACAAAATTGATCCTCCTGAGACCTTCTATGATCTAAGACTTATCAGTCTTAGCAATGTCTCTAACAAAATTATCTCCAAAATACTATCCAGAAGATTGAATCTGCTCCTACCTAAGTTGATATCTAATAATCAAAGCGGTTTTGTCAAAGATAGATTGATCAAGAAAAATTTCCTCCTCGCTCAGGAAATTATCTTGAGAATCAGCAACTACAACAAGGGTGGAAATATTGTTGTTAAATTGGATATGAAAAAAGCTTACGATAGAATGTCCTGGGAGTTCATTAATGCTGTGATGAGGAAGTTTGGTTTCTCAGAGAAATGGATCAACATGAATCGGAATCTCTTATCCAATGTTTGGTATTCCATTATTATATATGGAACCATGAACTGTTTCATTTCTTGCTCCCAAGGGTTGAAACAGGGACACCCTCTGTCCCTGTCATTATTCATATTGGGATCAGAAGTGTTGACTAGACTGCTCAACAAGCTTCACGAGAATGAAAAATTCACTCCATTCACCATGCCAAAAAAGGACCTCAGATTAATCACCTTGCTTATGCAGACGCCATTATTATTTTCTTAGCTGGGTGCAACAAGACGATCATATTGATCATGAAACAGATTCACAAATACGAAATGGCATTTGGTCAGAAGCTCAATGCAAGCAAAAGTTTTTTCATAGCTGCTCCAAATACCAAAGCCAGGAGAATCAATAGAATTAGAAAAGCCACTAATTTCATGTATAAACAATATCCTATCAATTATCTTGGGTGCCCTATATATATTGGAAGGAAGAAAATATGTTACTTTGAGGAGATGGTTGCTAAGATTGTTAAAAGGATTAGTGGATGGCAAGGAAGATTGTTATCCTACGGAGGTAAAGTAGTCATTATTAAGAATGTGTTACAATCTCTGCCCCTATACACCCTCTCTGCCATGAACCCCATAAAAGCTACGCTTAATTTGTAAGATTTATTTGGTATTCCATTGGTGACAAGAATAAGTTTCATTGGAGCTCCTGGAAAAACCTTTGTGTCCCTAAGAGGAAAGTGGTATCGAAATTAGAAGAATGGAAGACATCAATGAAATTTGCAACATTAAAAGATGGTGGAGGTTCAGAACCTGTCCTTCTTTATGAGCTGACTACCTCCGAGCTAAATATTGTAGTAGATCCCATCCAGTTAATAAGTTCTTTCCTCCGGTAACTCTCATTCTTGGAAAGCTCTTCTTCATGCGAGAGACATAGCCGAAAATAATATTCTTTGGAATATTAACATAGGCAACTGCAGTTTCTGGTGGGACAACTTAACAGGTAAAGGACCACTTGCTAAAGTTGTCAATCACACTAATACATCTGGTAAGATTCAAGTTCCCCAGTTTTTCAGGAACGAGAAGTAGAATACTCACAAGTTGGAGCAACTTCTACCCAACCATATTGTTCATCATATCAGCAGCATATCTAGAGGGAGGCTGAACAATAATGACAAGGTCATTTGGAATCTTACTGAAAATGGGCATTACTATTCATCAGCATGAAACATTGTTAGAACTATAAACCAGAGAAATTCCCTTGTGGGTAAAGTATGGCATGATTGTATCCCCTTCAAAATGACATTCCTTGCTCGGAGAATGATCCAAAAAAATCTCCCCTTTGATGACACCATTAGGAAATTTGGCAATCAACATGCGTCAAGGTGCAACTGTGGTAAGAATCCACAATCCGAAAGTTTGCATCATGTCTTCATTGATAGTGAGGCCGCTAGAGATTTATGGGAATTCTTTTGAAATCCTCTAGGAATTCGGCATCAAGCTGCTTCCATTAGTAGTGTTTCACTCAATGATGGCAGAGGAAACCAAAGAATATGGTCCATAAGATGATCCTTCACATTCTTCCTATCACTATCTCCTGGGAATTATGGAAAAGCTACACCTCTTGGAAGAGTGTGTTATGGGAGAATCCTCCCATTGGTAAATTGAAGTTAAATACAGATGGAAGTTTTAATAAACAAAATGGGAAAACAGGGATTGGAGGGATTCTTAGAGATGAAGATGGAGGCTTTGTCATGGCATTCTCGATGCCTATTCTCTGTAATAGCATCAGTGAAGCAGAATTGAAAGCTATCAAGTTTGGGTGTGATTGGTGCAAAAACAAAGGAATATCGAACTTCATTGTGGAAACTGACTCGAGGATGATCTGTAGTATCACAGGCCAAAAATCGAAGCAACAACAAGCTGAAACATGAGGCCGAGGAATTAATGGATAATCTGGATATCTGCAGGGCATCTATTAACCATTGCCTTCGTGAAGAAAATCAAGTAGCAGATTGGTTCGCTAAAGAGGCCACCACAGCCAACGGAGGCATCACACATACTGATTTCAGACAGATTCCAAGGGCGGCCAAGGGCCCTTTCTTCACGGATATGTGGTAGGTTCCTTCTTTTAGAATTAGATATGAAAATTTCAATTTTTTTGTAAGTTAATTCGGTGTATAGTGAGAGGAAATGGTCTAATATGTATTTTTGCCCATAGACTCTTCTTTTCTTAAGGTAGAAAGGTATTAACGAGGTAAGGTTTATGTCCCCTTAGTGTACTCTTTTTATTTATATAGTAGACATGGTAGTGGTCCAGACAAACCCCCCAACACCACAGGAGATGAAAACCTGGGTGATTAGCTTTTAAAAAAAAAATAGAAAAGAGAAAAGGATACAAGAGAGAGGAATCCTCAAATATTGCTGGTGCATTTCTGACGCGAGAAGTGCTGCCCTTTTATAGGCAAATTTCACAAGTTTCATTGGCCACCAAAATAGATTACCAAAATAGGTCATATGAACAAAACAAAGTTATCAAAACAAGGCGACATAACAATTTTAATGCCTAAGTGAGTGGCTGCATATTAGAATTTTTTTTGGTATTTAAAAAGTTCTGTTTAAATATTACATATAGTATTAATGAAGAATTTTTTCCTTGGTTTTTTTTAGAATTAAGCAAATTATAAGAAAACAAATTAGGAAATTGAAATCTAGTAAGAGTTGGACAGGTTGAGTTATAATGCATTGTTTCGGTCATTTTCATTCCATTTATTTCGGTCTAGTTCATACAGATCATTAACTCGCCCATTTATCAAATTCAGTTTATTTTGATATTTAGTTCAACTTGTTCATTAACGCTCTTAAATTAAACGTTTGAATATACAGTTACAAATCTAGTTTTAACATATTTTAAGTTAGATGAAATATAGTTGCAGCAATTCCATTCATTGTCTTGAGTTGTGCTGATACATGCTAAATCAATGAGATTTTTAACAAGTTGGGTTTCATCAACATCGGCTAGTTCTTTTTTTATTTAAAATTGACCGAAATTGAGGATTCTTAACAAAAGTGCTTACTAGCCTTAAAATTGAATTTTCAAATTATTGGTTGTGTGTAAAATTAGTCGAGTGCTTCGCTAAAACTTTTGGAAGTACAGTTAAAAAGATATATCTTCATGTTTTTTGTTAATGTAAATGTAAAGCAAAACAACTTCCTACCTCAAATATTCTTCCACAAATTTCTTATTAATCGGTAGCTGTTTTTCTTTGCTTTTTCAAAATGGCGAAAATGTTTCGTGAAGGAATACAGAGGATACTATCTCAAAATCAGATGATTAAGAGATAAGCAATGAGATAAAGGAGAACAAATATATAACACAATTCAGCTTTGAGTACATGAATTCTCTCAGTACATGAACAAATATTAGTTTTTCCCTAAGGGTTTTCATAATCCTCTTGCATAAAACAAATAATTTCCCACAATAAGAAAAATATGTTACTCCAGTCACATTGTCACTAAATAACTCTATCCCTACAATGTACAATTACATATTTCATGACGTTTATGCTCACACATGATAAGGCAAAATTGTGTTGTCTTCTTAAGGTGACCTAAGTCTAAAGTTGAAAATGAATTGAATACAATTCAACATTCAAAGAAAAGATTAAAATTGAAAGTTTTATTTTTCCACGAAAAAAAAAACTAAGTTTTATTCTATAAAAGTAATTTCAAGCTAAATGCGACTTTTAATAAATTGTTGAGGTTTTTCTTCTGCAACTTCCATTTC
>MDKI01155410.1:0-19111 GCA_005239505.1 Nicotiana paniculata | reverse complement strand
CCCTTAGGATAATTTCAAGCCCTTACCCTATCTCTGGTTAACAACGTAGTTATAAATGAACCCTTTTGGTGAACGCACCTTTAAAAATTGTTAGGTGGCGACTCTCAAAAACGCAAACCCTTTTCCCAAAAGGAAAGAGTTGTCTCAACCGAATATCATAAACCCGATCTCCGCGAGGAAAGAGGGGGCGCGACAGAACCTAAACACGAAACTTTACTGTTGACATAGAGAAAGAAGAGAATTAACTATTCAATTCTTACATATTACTATTGTAGAGTAATTGACAATAGGGAATTTTATATACCCGAGTTCAAGAATTAGTGATTTGTAATGAACCCTAGAATTTTCGTTGCCTGCCTGAATAGTTCGCTGCCTCTGTTTATTGAGCAAACAGAATGTGTTCTTGTAAGACTATTTACGCCTGTTGCAAGGCTATTCTATTTGGTTCAACAACCCTTTATGGTCTTAGCTTGACACGCTTCTTTTAGTAAAAATGGTGTGGGGTAGCCACTATTTAAGGTGGTATTTATTTTTTATCCAGCAATTCTAATGTCGAACAAAAATAGCCACTACTCTATTAAAATTAATATGAAAAGATATTTTTACCCCTTTTTCCATTGCTTTTCTTCCCAAACGATCGTTTCATTCTCTCAAGTTCGATACCCATTATTGATCTCTTAAATTGTGATGACCCAAAAGTTGCAGAATCAATATGTGATGCAACAAAGAAATGGGGTTTCTTTCAGATCATTAATCATGGTATTCCTGTTGAAGTTCTTGAGAATGTGTTAGAAGCTGGACATAAGTTGAGTTGCCTGTTGAGGAAAGGAGGAAGTACTTGAACGAGAATTCACCCACTCTCTGTAGGTGGAGTTCTGATTCTTGTTGATGCATGTGTTGTTGAAAGGATTTGTTCCTTAACTTAGAGTTACAAGCACAGAAATTAAGGACAAGTAGTCCTTAACTTAGAGTTACAAGCACAGAAATTAAGGACAAGTAGTCCTGAACTTAGAATTATAAGTTCAAAAGTTAAGGACATGTAGTCCCGAAGTTAGACTTACAAGCTCAAAAATAAGGACGGGTAGTCCTTAACTTAGACTTACAAACTCATAAATTAAGGACAACTAGTCCTGAACTTACAATAACAAGCTCATAAGTTAAGGATACTTGGTCCTGAACTTAGAGTTGGAAGTTCAAAAATTAAGGACACTTGGTCCTTAACTTAGAGTTACAAACACAGAAACTAAGGACAAGTAGTCCTGAACTTCGAGTTCCAAGTTAAAAAGTTAAGGACATGTAGTCCTGAATTTAGAGTTACAAGTTCAAAAGTTAAGGATAAGTAGTCCTAAACTTAGACTTACAAGCTCATAAATTAAGGACAGCTAGTCCTGAACTTACAGTAACAAGCTCATAAGTTAAGGACACTTGGTCCTGAACTTTATGAGCAGAAGGGTATTTTGTCCGGGCGGGTAAAATTTATTAAAGCAGTGGCTAAAGACTAAAGACATTTTAAATAGTGTCTTAAAAGTAAATACATGTCTTATTAGTGGCTAACTGTGCACTTTCCCTTTTTTTTTTGACTTAACTAGTATTTAATTATACCTACTTTTAATAATTAGTAACATTAAAATTATTAATATTTCCATAATTGTATATCCAATTATTTAGCCTTTCTCTCCAACATTAAAATTATTAATAATTTGTAACATTAAAATTATTAATATTTCCCTAATTTAATAATTAGTAGCAAGGAAAGGAAAACTCTATCTTGCCGCCTAGCTTCTAGATTATCAGACTTTACAACGCTTCCATGGAAACGCGGTTTTGAAACTCTGCAAACCCAAATCATCTTCCCCAAAATAAAATCCCCCTTTCCTCCACTGAACCCTCTCAGCGATCAACAATGGCATCGATCTACAGTTGTAAAGAATGCGGTACAAACTTCAATCTCCACACCCCCTACCTTTACCCACCCGATTTTTACTTCGAAGCAGGCAATAAAGGTACTCTATCTTTCTCCACCATTGATTCCACCAAATTCAAGTTCGAAAAAGAAGATAAAATCAAACCCTTTTTCGAGACCATCAATTACTGGGGTATCCAAAGGAAGAGGACCAAGATGATGTGCAATAACTGTGGGAAGGTTGTGGGATATGTGTATGATGATGGGCCGCCCATGACTGATAGTCCGGGTCAGTTTCACTTTGGACCTAGTCAGGTTATTCCTAGAGCCCCCAGATATAGGATTAAAAACAAGGCTTTGAACATTGCTTCTGAGACTTGACTTGTTCTTCAGTTTTTTAGTTGCAGGGATTTGTATACGAATTTCGAGAGATGTATGATGTTTGCGTATATGAGATTTGTCATGACATATTTCCTTTTTGTGATTTGTTCTCTTTCGTGTAAATATTCATACTGGTTGGTATAAAAGTATTTCGTTTTTTAGCCTTTCTCTCCAACTATTTTAGCAGTTGAATTTAAATGCCGTCTCAAATAACGGATGAAATTAAGCTGGAATCAGAATTTGAATGCTATTACAAATCTGAAAATTAGTGAACTTGGAATGCTTTGAACTGTTTCCTGTTTTGGTTGTATAAGATGTCTGAATAGCAATAGCGTGTTAGTTTGCCAATAAGTAATTTGATGATTTAGATGTATGTAATTTCTTACCCCACAGACAATAGCTGGCAATGAATAGTTTGTCGACCCATTTTGAGGTTATTTGCCATACAACAACAACCCAGTGTAATCCCACAAGTGGGGTCTGAGGAGGGTAGGATCTACGCAGCCTTACCCTTACCCTGGAGGGCAAAGATACTGTTCAAGACAATGAAACATTAAACAAAAGTTCTAAATCCAAAACCATTTTCTGTTTAATCTGCTAAACTTTCTCTTCTTTCTCTTCCACGGTAATATTCCACCCAAAAATCACCATGGAAGCACCACCTTCACCGGAAAACACCGTAACACCAAAGATGACCACCTCATCCTTGTTATAATCTTTCATTGAAGCCAAACTTTACCGATAAACAAATTCCTCCTCTTTCTCCCCTCACCTCTCTTCTTCGATTATTGTTCAGATTTGGAAAATGAGCAAACCCTCAAATCTAAAACTTTATCATGGTTTTTTTTTGTTTTTTTGCATGCCATGCAAACGGCAAAGAAACTTTGAGGTTATTTGCAATGATTTTGCATATTTGATGATTGTACAATTTTCCGCATTGGCTTGTTATTGTAGTCAAAAGGAGCCAGTGTTAACGCCATGCATAAGTTTTGCTCTGTAGTTTTTCCTCTTTCTTACCTGCATTCAATAATTTGGTCCTTGACCTTCCTCATTAGCAGTTTCATGGTGAGACCTTCCCTGCAAGATCCCTTGGCACCGTTCTGATGATTGTCCTCACAAATACCAAATACAGTTATTTGTCTGATTACTGGTAGCTGGCATTCAGGGTCATTATAGTATAGAAAACTTGGATGTTTGTCCAAGATCTCCTTGTTGAGCCCATATGTGTGCACATTAGTGCTGGCAAAATGAGCCCATATTTTGTCAACCCGCCCAATCCGCCCATATCTCCTATTATGTGCACTGCACATATACGTGCTTACTTGGCATGCTCCTTTATGGTATCCTGTTATTCAGAATGTTACCTCTGTAGAACTATTATTCAGAATGTTTGGTGGTGCGATTTCTGATTATCCACTTCAATGGCTGCATATAGAAGCTTGTCGAACCTCTCTGGCTTCTCTTCTAGATATGTAAAAAGATAACTATTGTGGTCATGTAGTAGGAAAAAACGAAGAGCGATCTTGCTCCAAAGTTTCGTCTATTATGACAGAATGAAATGCAGACTGTTTCACTTAACATGCTTTTTCAGCATTATCTAGTTTAGGTGACTGTAGACTACCTTCTCCGTGGGAGCTATGGCTGTTATAGAAAGACAAACAAATTACTGTTCTGAGAAGTCCTGACCATTGGCCTTGCCAAATTTTCTGACAACTTATTCGAGTTTCTTCTGAGAGATGCAATTTTGCACCAATTTGTGGTGATTGAAGATCTGTTGTGTACTTCCCTTCCCTAGACGAACTAGGTAGCAGTAGCACCCAGTCCTTAAGGTACTGAGTGTGTTGTTCCTCCCCTTAGTAGACGTTATTAACTAACTACATAAGTGCAGGCTAGTGGCTTAGAAGTCTGGCATTGATGCTATTCTTTTGACATTTATTATAAAAAAAGAAAATACCTGAAGTTTGCCAGAATTTTATTCAAATACTCCTTCAAGGGCCATGTAGTTCAAAATTTTTGGTAGCTTTTCTGCAGTATGACTTTGGCTAATCCTTGTTATCTCCGGAGTCTTTTGAACATCAAACCTGCAAATCCTCCAGCATCTGGCCCAACATATTCTGCAAGTCAACACCTTTTTGCTGGTATCCAGCAGTGAAATTGTCCGTCTAATTTTCTTGCTTATGCAAATGGTGGACCATCGAAGAAATTCTGGTACTCCACTTGCTTATGTAACCTCCTCCCGATTAGATCACTTGTCAGTCATGTTCATGGATTGGATGAATGTCCATTCTCTCTCTCTCTCTCTCTCTCTCTCTATCTATCTATCTATCTTTTGAGAAATGGTGTACAATAAGATCGAAAAAGATACCCCCCGGGTTCTTATATGAAGCTGGAAAAGAGATTCTCAGCCTACAATTTGCCACAACTTAGCTTCACTGTGAGTATGATACAATTATTGTTCCTATCTCATCCTCGTTTCCCAATCTCGGTACTATTTCTGTTGGAACTGTTAAGGTGAATGAAGAATATCTACTGTTACAGATGAGATCAGACAGAAAGATAATTGGAACACAGTTTCTCTTGCTTCTCTTCAGAATCCACATAAGAAGGTGGACAGGCTCTGTCTCCTTCCAGTTCACTGAAAACAAGTAAAGCAAAAGTTACAAAAGGAGGAGGTTAACATTCACCTATACTTTAATAAAACAAGCTAAGGGTGGACAAGCTCACTCCTTTACATTGAACATATTTATCTTGTCATCTCTCTACTGGCAACTTATATACAATAGATCTCCTTCTTGTGAACAGAAGAATTTGTTATCTTTTTGTTGTATCGCTAGTTGTATTTGATTATCAAAAGCAGTAAGTACATGAAATAGAGGTGTCCTAAGATTTGATTTTCACCCCGGTACTTCAAATTAACTTGCTTCCAGCTGTCTGCATTAAGGAGGAGGAGGAGGACTACAAACACTTAGAGGTGTCCTTGATGGAAGATGACGATTAACGAGAATGATGCGGTGACACTAAGACCAGCACCAAAATTGTTGAGAACAAGAAGGAACCTAGAGTTGGTATAAAGGACTGGTTAATCCTAGTAACTTGTCACTAACAGGACAAATCCAGACAACCTCAGATGTTTTACTCAAGACAACCTCAGTAGAAGAAGCATTCCGACAGTGAACAGATGTTTTATGTGCCAGGAGGAATCTGAGAGTGAGACATCTGTTTCTTCATTGCACAGTTGCAGCTGGCATATGGAACATGTTTTTATCAGTTTTTGGACTTGCCTGGGTCATGCCTTACAGTATCAAGGATGCTTATGAGAGCTGGTGCTCATGGAGAGTTTGGAAATCCATCAAAAAAACTTGGCAAATGGTGCCTGCTACTATTTTTTGGTGCATCTGGAATGAGAGAAATCGCAGATGTTTTGATGGGATTTCAACTCCTAATCACTCTCTTAAAGCAAGTTGTCTAATCAATTTATTTACTTGGTTCAACCAGGCCCCTGTAACTAGCTTTGAATGTTTTTTGGATTGTGCCTGCTCCTTAGTTATTCAGTAAGTTTTTGTATATGAGCAGCCACACTTTTGTTGTATATTTTTGCTATGCATCTTCTTTATGCCATTTAATGAAATTATCTTACTTCATCCAAAAAAAAAAAAAAGTAACAGGACAAATCCAAAAAATACAGTTGACATGTTAAAGAGTAAAAGTGCATGCATAAACCTCCTGTAGTGAACACAGGCATATGAATGCCAAGCTTGTTAATCCGGCGATACTCTTCCTTAGCCTGCATTATTAAACCATCATGAGTAGACTGCATATGATTATTTTACTTCGTATGTCAGACGTTGTGATTGCAACATTTTACCCTACGATACTGTACACAACAGACATTTACTCACGTCTAAAAGGTATCCAAGTTGAATTGGTTCAAACTTATGTGTGTTCCCGGTTTATTCCATTTATATAGTCATCTTTCAACTAGATCATTATACTGCCATCAGTCAACTGTTATTCGGGCGGGATAAAAATTGATAATTTAGAGAGTAAAATAGGTATTTGAGAAATTTGATTGAGTGACCTTTTGAGTGATATATGCATGATAAGTGATTTTTCTGTTACGAACGAAAGAAAAATGACTTTACGAGATAATTTCAAATTATTGAGTGACCATTTAAATAATGAACTCCAGAAATCAGTTGTGCCTCGTAATTTCGAATCTGAATTGGCTGAGTACTATGGTAGTTGAAGGTTAAATTTTACAAACAATTACATCATGTATTGAGAAAAAAATTGGGTTTATCACTGACTTTTACGCGGACATGATTGGTGCATATGGTTGCTACATTGACCTATCAAGAACCAGCCAATGGGTACCAATTAAATTGAAAAATACAATAAGTTAAACATGGACTATACCTAATCATACGTGATTGGTTTCCAATTAATCATCTCATAAATCAGAATATTTGGTGATGCATCTCTCTAACTTTCACTTCAATCACCGCCTAATCTTGTCCAAGGTCGTTCTTAATAATTCTGGTAAAATATGCCTACTGAGAAAACTAGAGTTACTGTGACAGTATAAATTCGATGCTGAAGTTGTTCTTGTATTCTACTACTTTTCTGAAGGAGTGGGGTTGGAGATGTGGTCCGACGCCAAGCAGCATTAAAGTTTCTTGATCTAACTATACTCTTTCATCCTTAGCCGGAGGTCTCGGGTTCGAGGTCTGAGTATGGAGTTACCATTACCCCAATGTGAGACTTCTCGGCTCACATCCGAATTTAGTCAGCCATAATATAGATACCGAACACCGGATGGGAAACAGAAAAAAAGATTTCTTGATCTGAGGGATTGTGCATAATGTTGCTTTTCATCAGAAGAAATTTGCGGCATGACACCCAAAGAAAACAAAACAATGGTGGGTAAGTGATAACGTCATATCAAATTGCTGAGATAAGGTTAATAATGACAGACGTTTTATTAGTTAAATAAGCAAGTGGTTCAGAAGTCTTCGATCGGGGTCATATTCTATTGACATTTATTTATAGATAGATATATCCGCAACTTTGCCAGAATCAAGCTTAAAGACACCTTCAAAGTTCAAAGGCATCTAGCTCAAGTATCAGTAATATAGCTCTCTGGCTAATCCATGTTATTTGCGGACTCTATTGAACATCATACCTGTAAGTCCTTCGTCCCAAACGAGTACTCTGTTCTTGAACCTTACTGAAATATTTGTGATTCTAACTACTAGTCCAATTGCCCTACTAATATTTGTTTCTTGATATGGTGGACCAACTAGTCTAAAATCAGAAGAAAAACAAGTTCTGCTGGAACTTACAGTCATTGAAGGTTTGAAAGTTTGGTTTGAACAATATATAGCTATCTCCACTTTTTCAGCTTCAGGATATAATACTGATTTATCTTCTCATAATCTTGAAAGCTCAAACCTTCTAAATCCGGCAAGAATCTATTGGATAATAGTTGCTGAAATGAAGCAAAGGGAAGGTAAAAGTGTAGGTGACGGAAAAGAGATCAAGAAGACGGTTCCACCACCACCGCCACCACTACCAGCATGGAGGTTCATTTGTAGCAGGAAACAATTATTTAAGCCGATGGCAGCACCAAGCCTGACCAAACAGGAGATTGCTAAGTATTGGAAGCAGAAGCGCAAAACTGAAGAGGATCATTTCCTTGATGCTATTAAGGCTGCAGCCCGTATCAGGGCGCGCAATCTCTCGGTAAAGTTTCCTATTAATTCCATTAAAATAGTGAATTAAAAGCACAAAATAATTGGTAAAGTTTGATAGGTGAATCATTGATCGAGCATACTCCTTGTGAATTAGTATTGGGAAACAGTACTCCTTTACAACTTTATCATTTCATTCATTCTGTTTAATTTCTATCATCTTAAAATTGGATCCTTTCTCATGTGCCAAGGAATTCTCATCCTGATCCATGTCCTGCAATACTTGCCATAACTTTTTTCATAAAGGCATATACAACAGTCTTATAAAGTAGGAGATATGTCAAATCACACAATATGTGACTTCTCAATTTTTCCATGCTCAGACTAGATAAGTAGTACGTAAGAAATATTGAGTGCTCCACTTTCTTTGCGTGTTTTCCTATATATCAATAGATTCCTTACAAGTCATATTCATCCCAAGGTCCAATAACAATAGTTAATTGAAGGACGATGTCCACAAGTAAAGGTTACTACGTTGCATTATTTTATCACACTACACTTGGATTCTTCTTATGGGTCCAGTAGGCCACTACAACAATGAATGATTAAAAAAGTATTGGATGAATATTCATTGTTATTTTCTGTCTATTATAGATAGGAATATAAAATAAGTTAAGAAAAGATACCACTTCCCACCTCTTGAATCTTTAAAGGGATGCGTAAGCTGCACTTTGCGACAAATATGGCTAATGACTATGGTTGAAATTTACTCCTTGTCCCAATCTGTGCACTATTTCTATGGGAACTGTCAAGAGGAATTTGGAACTTATACTACTCCATTAAAGAGTAGATTTTGACAGAAGGTCAATTGACAACACTATATCTTGCCTCAACAGAGCCTATCTCGTCATCAGGGGAAAATACTTTACTTTCTGTGGGATATCTTGTGATATTTGATTATCAAAAGAAATAGAGATGCTTGTGAATTAGCCTTGCATCAAGATAGACGGCGTACATCACACCCCTCAGGGTGCGGCATTTCTCGAGACCCTGCGTGAGTCCGGGATACGTCGTTGAATTAGCGGCATCCTAATTAGTATTTGATTTAGATTCCAATATTCTTAATTAACTTGCTTCCATATTGTCTGTGGTATTAAGGAGGAGGACTACAAAGAGTTTGTGGATTCTGTAAAGCAGGATGATGATGACAAGGAGAATGAAATGGCAACTGAGTACATCTCCAATATTGATGACAACATGAAGGAGAAGAGAGTTGGTATAAAAGACTGGTAAGTGTAGAGACTTTTAACACATTATAGATCGTTATGTTAGGATTTATGCTATGATATCATTTTCTTTCATTACTTTTAAAAGCAAAAGCCTTTTCAAGTATATATCCTATATATTTTTGAGATTTGCAGGTGGACAAAGAGCAAATATGCATATCTAAACCAACCTGCTGTGAAGTCCATGGAACGCCAAGGCTCCACTTATATTCCGCAACTATATTGCTACAAGGCTCCTCCTCCACCAGTTACAACCACTTTCGGCATATTCTAAGGCAATTCAATCCTACGTACAGTCATATACCATATATTTGTATTGTGCTCAACTGCATATCATTGTTTGCTTTGTGTGATCCTCAAAGGAAGTGTCATATATGATTGAAATTGATGTATTGGGTTTGTGAACTATTATGTGAACCAGTGTCAATAAATAATGGCTATTATGTTGGATGCTCTAACTATTTTAGCTTTCAATTCGTCAAGTATTTGCCATTTTCTACCGGATGATACTGTCTATCTACTCTGGACATGAAACATATAGTACAAAATTTCTTTACACTATAATACGGATGTATTTTAGTGCACATACAGTAACTTAGAGTCTTCTATTAGCTTGATTATTATACGAGAGAGCCCGCCATACATTAGCCCGTTACTCAACTAAATCCAGCTTTGGATGAGCTGCGAACATTTTGTGCGTCATACTTTTCAAACTAGTTAGGCTGAGAATGGTAGTTGAGCATGGAATTTCTACAAATAATTGCATCAGGTATTGAGAAAAGAAAATCGGGTTTACTTTTATTCGTTCTGATGTTTTATACTTCAATGCCACACAAGAGGGAGTGATTTGTGTGGTGTCCAATTTTCGCGTGCACAAATTATAGAAGGACTTGGTTCTTCTATGTGTTCCTTCTACTACTATTGCGAAAATAATAAATGCGGAAAGTAAAGAACACAAGTATTTTTACGTGGAAAATACCTGGCTCAAAAGGTGAAAAAACCACGACCTACTACTCAGTAGGATTTTTTCCAACACTTCACTAAATCACTGAGCCAAAACATCATTTATGATATTCTTTGTAAACCTAAGGATTACCTCTAATCCTGTTGTGGCAACCAGCCTCTAACTGTTGTGACAACTTCAAGTTAACTCTAACTTGAATACTCAGAGTACCTAATACAATTGCTTCTAAATAAAGCTGAAAGTTACAAATTGAAAACACTTACTACAATGAAACTAGAATAAAAGACAGATACTTGGAACTGGTTCTTCTATCTGGTTCATGTAGCTTCAGGTTCGCACAAATGAATCACATAAGAATTGATTGCAAAATGCCTTGTTATTTTGCTCTCAATTCACGTTTAACTTCAGCTTTTGTGCGTGTGTGTAGAATGAGAATATCCTGCAATATATAAAGTTAGTAGTTTAAGAAATAACTAGAGTTCTAACGCTACTCTTCCTTGGTGGAAGGGTTCTAGTTATCTTCAACTTCTAACTCCTCCCTTATCTTGGATAGTGTTCTCTTTGAGTAAGGAGTCCTTCTCCTTATCAATTATGCATCCTTTTCGATCAGGAGATATTAAATATAACAGATTAAGCTTATCTCCCTCACGTGCATCTCTTATGCTCGAATCTACCCGTGTCTGTGTACATTGTGGATGGACCTGGTTCATGCTTGAGTTCCTTTGTCAATCTTCAAAACAAACTTCATTCGGGCAAACAAATTCCCCCTTTTTGATGATGACAAACTCTGTGCTTTTCGTAAGTGTATGCCCTGTTTCAACTTATCTCAACATCAACACAATGTTAGAACAGCTTACCTTTTTAAAGTCACTTATCATCAAGGACCATGTTCATTAGGTTATGAACATCACAGTCCAAAGTAAAAGCACAACCTAATTCTCCCTTTTGGCATCGTCAGAAAGTTGCATAATAATGTTAGATAGCCAGATTTTAATAGAAATTGCTCATGGCCACTGGGGCTACTTCAAGTGCAATCATGGAATCAATCATCATCTATCAATCTAAGGATATTAACCATCTAAGAAATATCAACAAACAATTAGAGCAAAAAGCAATGAATTTCATTGATTGATAAGATCCTACCACAAAGAATAAGAAGAAATAAAAACACTGGATCAGGAGCAAGAGAAACAAAAAAAAAAATCCCATATGGGTCACTAATTGTTCTAACTACGCTAGGAAGGCTTAAGGCTGGGAAGGACAAGGTTCTTGATTTTTAGCTTGAAGCAATTTCAGTATTTCATGAAGAATGCCATCATTCTTCTCCTTCTCCTTTGTCAGCTCAGCTCTGGGAGCATCTCTCTCAGTCTCCACTTCTGCCAATCTCTTCTTCAGCCTCTCAATTTTAGCATCCTTAGTCCTACTTTCTTGAACCAAAACTCGCACTTTGATGTTCATAAGTGCCTTTTTGGATGAACCAGGTTCTTTGGGTGTGGTTTGGACTTCATAGTTACAAGCATTTAGAGTGTTTGCCCCAAAATGATCCTTGCTTGTACCAACTTCCTATTTCTTGATGGGTACCTTGAAGTGTGCAAGTAAAACCGTGAGAATAAAGCGATAGGATATGGCGTGAGTTTTGATGCCATTCAGAACCCTATCAAGAAGCTGGATGATGATCCAGGCCAATTGATTTGCCTCCCACTGTCCAAACATTCCATAAGGACCAGGTCCATGAATGTGGAAATATGCCTCCTTTCTTGTCTAGGCAACACAACTTTGTTCACAAACTCGAACAACACTTTGTGGGGTGGATTCATCTCACTTTTGTAAATAGCCTTGGGCTCAAGCGCTTCATCATTGTCACCAAACTTTCTTGTAATGGAAAGGGCAGTAGGGAGATTCTCTAGACTTGGCCATTTGAGCTTCTTATAATCATTGTACCCTTCAGCAGGTACACCTAAGATCTCTCCCAGTTCTTTAGCATCAAAGCTCACTGTCACCCCCTTTTCCACATTGGTGACCCTACCATATTTGATCTCACAACTTGCCATGAACTCCACAATCTCAATTCTGGCCAGCTTTCCATTCATCTGAAGGACCATGTCCTTCCATCCTTGCAGTTGTAACTTCTCTACCAACATTACCATACCTTCCTCCTCCAAGTCCCTGAAGAGTCTACCTTTCAAGATGGTTCTCTTACCAAATTTAACCATCTTGTCCTTCTCAGTATCAGATTCTTCTCCACTCTATTTCTCTTCCTCCACTATTTTCACTTTTCTTGGTTTTAATGCAGACCTGGTTCTTTTTACCAAAGTAGATGGCTCCGTAGCCTTAGTTTTTGAAACAGACTTCTTTGTGGAAATATTGGATTTATTTGCCTTTGGAGTTTCAACCTCCATTTGTTCTTTCTCCTCTTCATCCCGAAGGACCAGGTCCATCGCGTCAATTTCAACAGCCTCAACAGGCTCAACCACCTTTATTTTTCCTGTAGCAGCAACTTTTCTCTTACTTTCTTCTAGGGCCTTTTCCAGTTCATCCTCACTCTGCCTTTTCTGACTCCTTGTATCTCTTCCTCTTGTAGGAGGAATCTCTATAGGGATAGAAGAGACGACCTTTCTCTTCTTGTTTGCCCTAGCAGTGCCAGGAACTTTGACTCCGGAACTCCTTTTCTTTTTTGGGATTGTAACTGTCAGTCGCCCTTTTTAGTAGGTCTGCGAGGGTTTCCTAGTCAAATGGAATAGGTTATTGAACATCCTTCCCTAATTGAACCAACCCCTCAGCAGCTTCTCCAGACCCACTTCCCCCTTTTTCTTTAACACTTTCTTCTTCTCTAGCAGATTGCTCACTCCAAACTACCATTGCTCCTGTTTTTCAGTCAGACTAGCAGGAGTGGGTGAACCTTCAACCACTCCTTTTCCCATACCCCTCACAATACTTTGAACACCCTCACTCTCCTTTTCTTTTCTCTTTTTTTATCTTTACCACATATTTTCCCAAACTCAGTAGTCTCAACCCCACCCATAGTTCCTACCAGAATGAATCTATTCTCTAAATTTTCAGCGACCTCAGAGATGATTTCAGTAGTAATATTTGAGCCATAAGTTACCATGTTCTATTTCAAAAGAAATAATTTCTTCCCCCTCAGTAGCAGACTTTATTGATTCTTCAGATTTCTGGGGTTCCTGGGCCTGGCTTGCTTTCAATTGTTCATCTAATTCTTGGATAATTCACTCCCTGCCATAGTCTTACGAGCAAACATCTTGAATCTTCCTTTCTTAGACAGAGGTGTGGTTGAAGGTGTGGATGTGGATTCTTTGGGTGGTGATGAGGGATTTTCAGAGAGGTTTTCCATTACTGTGTTTGGGTATGAGAGAAGATGAGTTTGTGTGTGTTAGGAATATGAGAGAAGATGGAGAGAATTTTGACGTCTTGAAAATATAGAAGTGAAGAAACAAGAAAGGCTTAATCAATTTAAAGTAAAGGAGTTCAATTGGGTAACAACAACCTTTTCAGAAGTCTAACCAAACTGGAAGTCAGTTTGAAAAGACGCTGAAGAGTGTCCCTAGAATCTAGGCACTTGATGCAGTTTTAGACTTATTTTGAACGAAACTGGTTCATTTCATAACGGATAAGTCCATAAGGGTTTAGGATTAAATGGGACTCTCCTCTCGATGATGATCCAAATATAATTATTCCAAATTATGCAGAGTGGAGAATACGTACGGCGTAATCTTGATGAACCTGGTTCTTCACTGAGAAATCTCTTGCTAAGTCTGAATTTTCCAAGAAAATAGAGATAATATCATTAGAGATTAATGAGTCATTTTAGCACATGGCACAAGAGTATACTGATGAAAGTATGAGACTGAGAAAAATATAATCTAATTATGTACAAAATTTATAGATTTTCTAACCAATTTTTTCTTCATTTTTTAAAATTTTTTTCGATTATGAATTTGAACTGATCCTTTTAGGTGATCTTAAACATCCCTAATTCTAGCATGTTCCTTTCAAAGTGATCTCTATTTAGATTTTTTGTGAATATGTCAGCTATTTGCTTGTCAGTAGCACAAAATTCCATAGTGATCAGACCTTTTTCATAGTTGTCCCTTAAAAAGTGATGCCTAACATCTATGTTCTTCGTTCTTTTGTGATGAATCGGGTTCTTAGTCATACTAATTACACTGGTGTTATCACAAAAGATGGGAATACAACCTACATCAATACCACAGTCCATTAATTACTGTTTGATCCACAACAATTGAGCATAACATGAAGCAGCAACAACATACTCAGCTTCAGCAGTAGATAAAGCCACATAATTTTGCTTTTTGGTGGCCCAAGACACAAGACATGAGCCAAGAAAGTGTGGCATACCTGAGATGTTTTTTCTATCCACAAGAAAACATGCATAATCAGCATCAACATGTCCCACTAGATTGAAATTACTACCTTTGGATACCATAGACAAAGGTCCCCGGTGCCTTTTAGGCATCTCAAGATCCTCTTGACAGCAGTCAAGTGATACTCCTTTGGATTTGCCTGAAATCTAGCACAAAGGCCTACACTGAAAAAAAGTTAGATCTGTTAGCACTGAGATATAATAAAGATCCAATCATTCCCCTATACAACTTCCGATCAACAGATGAACCAGGTTCATCTACATCCAATTTTGTGGCTGTTGCAATAGGAGTGTCAATTTCTTTGAAATCTTTCATTTTGAACCTTTTAAGCAACTCTTTTACATAATTCTGCTGATGGATCATAGTTCCATTTGAATTATGTTTAATTTGTAAGACTATAAAGAAATGAAGCTCACCCATCATACTCATTTCAAATTCATTCCCCATTTGTTTAGCAGATTTTTTACTTAACTTATCAGTAGTTGCTACAAAGATTATATTATCAACATATATCTGAACTACCAAGAGATCTTTACCTTTTTCTTTCAAGAATAAAGTAATATCAATGTTACCTCTCTTGTAGCCATGCTCGATTACCTCTCTTGATATTCTTTCATACCATGCTCTTGAAGCTTGCTTGAGTCCATAAAGTGCCTTATCAAGTTTGTACACATGATCATGGAATTACTTGATTTCGAAGCTTGGAGGTTGCTTGACAAACACTTCCTCCTTTAGATATCCATTGAGGAAGGCACTCTTGACATCCATCTGATAGAGAGTGAGTTCCGTGTAAGCAACAAAGTCTATAAGAAGTCTAGTTGCTTCCAATACTGCAACTGGAGCAAATGTTTCATCATAGTCTACGCCCTTCTCTTGACTATATCCTTGAACGAATAATCTTGCCTTGTTCCTTCTAACTGTTTCATCTTCATCAAGTTTGTTTCTAAAGACCCATTTTGTACCAATTACCGATCTGTCCTTGGATCTTGGTACTAGATACCAAATTTGACTTCTCTCAAATTGGTTAAGTTCATCTTGAATTGCATTCACCCAGTCTGCATCTTGCAAAGCCTCAACAACATTTTTAGGTTCAATAAGAGATAAAAAAGCATCAAAGGCACAAAGATTCTTAAATGAAGATATGGTTTTGATTCCAGAGTTTGGATCAGTAATTATGTTCTCAATGGGACGAGACATTTGATACTTGTAATGTTTCACAACCAGCTGGTTTCCCCTTGTCATGTTGCCCTGGGTGGAAGGACCTGTTCCATCGCCTATTCCTTCCTCTAGTGCAACTACAGTCTGGGATGTGGTTTCATTTGAGTTTCTTACCAGTCCAATTGCTTTATCATCGTGTTCCTGCCTGTAAAAAAGAATGTTAGTTTCATAAAAGACCACATGTACACTTTCTTCTACACACATAGTTCTCTTGTTATAGATCTTATAAGCTTTACTATGTGAAGAATATCCCAAGAATACTCCCTCATCACTTCTGGGATCAAACTTACCTAGGGAGTCTTTACCATTATTGTGCACAAAGAACTTGTATCCAAATGCCCTAAGATGGGATATGTTTGGCTTTATCCCTTTAAGTAACTCATAGGGAGTTTTCTTACAAGAGGTCTAGTCATGCACCTATTTATGATGTAACATACAGTGTTCACAGCTTCTGCCCAGAAACTATGGGGCAATTTACTAGAAAGAAGCATAGTCATAGCCATATCTTCAAGTGTCCTATTCTTTCTTTCAACTACTCTATTTTGTTGTGGAGTCCTAGGAGTAGAAACATTATGATCTATTCCATGCTCATCACAAAATTCAGCAAATTTAGCATTCTCAAATTCAGTACCATGATCAGACCTAATTGATGCAAGTTGATTACCTAGTTGTTTCTGAGTTTTTCTAACAAAAGAAGTAAACATGTCAAATGCTTCATCTTTAGATGTTAAAAACAATGTCCAAGTAAACCTAGAACCATCATCAACAAGCACCATCACATATCTCTTACCACCTCTGCTTAATGTTCTCATTGGTCAACAAAGATCAATATGGACCAGTTCTATTGTCCTGGTGGTGCCACTTTCTTGCTTATAAAAGAGGATCTTACCCTCTTCCCTTTGCACAATCCTCACAAACTTTATCTTCTTTGAAATTAATGTTAGGTAGTCCTATCACCAAGTCTTTGGAGACTAGTTTGTTGAGTTGACTTAGACTGGCATGTCCAAGTCTCTTGTGCTAAAGGAGGGGATCATTATCCAATACACTTAAGCAAGTGAGTTCATTTTCTGAAAGTGTGGACAGATCTACAACATATATGTTGTTCACTCTTTTTTCTTGCGAAACTATCTTGTCAGTGGTAAGATTAATCACAAAGCATTTGGTAGATGTGAATGCTACCATGTTACCTCTATCACACAACTGCGATACACTTATTAGATTGTACTTCAGTCCATTTAACAAGTAGACATTCTCAATAAAGTGAGAATCAGTTTTACCTACCTTTCCAACCCCAATGATCTTACCTTTCTTCCCATTTCCAAATGAGACATTACCTCCTTTAAGGTCCTCAAGTGAAAGGAACTGGTTCTTGTTTCTTGTCATGTGCTTTGAGCAGCCACTATCCATGTACCATATTTGGCTGCTCCCCTTCACTGGACCTGCAAAAGAAAATCAGGGGTTAGTCTTAGGAACCCAAAATAGTTTTGGTCCTTTTCTATAGGCAAACGGATGAATCAAATTCTTTTTAGCCCAACCTGGTAGACTATTCTTCCCTTGAACAAATTCTTTGTTCTTTTGACTTGCCTTTTCTTTTTCAGTGCATTCACTTTCATAGTGACCTATTTTACCACAGTGTGTGCAAATCTTGTTCTCAGGAAGTGTGAGGTACTTGCTTTTGGGATTCCATTTAGGTGCTAGATTCTCAAAGCCAAGTCATCTTCTGTCTCTACTATGGTGTTCATGTAGCCATGAAAGTGCATCGGAGGACCTGTTCCATTTACAAGTTCTGTCTAGCTTATGCTTAACCTTGCTTAGATCATCCTTTAGGATTCTCACATGCTCATCCCTTTTATACAACCCATCTTTTATTTTTCCTACATTTTCTTCTAGAGTGAGTTGTGTGTGATCAACTGTATTTTTACCTGTTCCCAATTTTAATTTTAGATTTTCAGATCTAAGTTCTATGACAATTGATTCAAGTGCATGAACCTGGTTCTTCAATACAATATTTTCACTTACAGTTTCACTAACCCTTAGTTCCAGGTTTTTGCACTTAGCCTTCAAAATCACACATTCCTAGACAACTGTTCCTTTTCATTATTTACATCCTCATATTCATCAATTAATTCTAGAAGTAACTTAGATAACCTTTCTTTAGACAACAATTTAATCTTGTCTTTGAGATGAATTATACTTACCTCAGTTTCCTTATCAGATTCTCTAATGGCCATATGTGCTTGTTCATCCCCATCATCATCATCATTTGAGCTTTCTCCCCTAGCAGCAACCATAGCCTTGGTTGATCCTTTACTTTTCTTGGGTTGAGCCTATTCCTTCTTCTTGTTTCTTCGTTCAACTTTTTCCTTCTTCCATTCAATTTCCCATTGATGACAGTTCTTGATATGGTGATCAGTATTTCCACGCTTGTAGCATCCATCATTGGTTTTCTTCTTAAGAACTTTTGACTTACTATGGCTTCCACTTCTTGAAATACCCTTTCCTCTCCCCAGGTACTTCTTGAAGTCCTTGGTGATCATAGCCATTTCATCATCTTCTAGATCAGAACCTTCGGTGATTCTGAGTGCCAAACTCCTTTCCTTCTTAGGTACATCCATTTTTATGGTTTATCTCCTAAGTTCATAGGCAGTAAGATTTCCAATTAATTCATCCAGTGGGAGAATGACAATGTTCTTTGATTCCTGAATGGCAGTGATTTTGCTCTCCCAAGTAATAGGCAGAACCCTTGTCAATATCTTCTCGACTCTATCTTCTTCAGGAATAATCCTTCCAAGTGACTTTAGTTCATTTTTCAATGTAGTGAACCTTGTGCACATCTCTTGAATGGTTTCTCCTTCCTTCATAGTAAAGTTCTCATATTGAGAATACAGTAGAGTTCCTATGGATATCTTCACCTGAGATGTTCCTTCATGAGTCACTTGCAAAGTGTCCCAAATTTCCTTAGCAGTGGTACAACTTTGGATTCTGCTGTACTCTTCTGGACCAAGTCCACAAACAAGCCATTTCTTAGCTTTAGCATTCTTCTCTCATTTCTTCAAGTCCTCAGCAGTGCAATCTGCTCCTGTCTTTGGAACCTCTACTCCTTCAACATTTATCTTTATGGTAGCCAGTGGACCATCGGTGATAATGCCCCATATCTCATAGTCCTCTCCTATAATGTGATCTCTCATCTTATTTTTCCACCAAGTGTGTGAACAACTATTTTTTGACCACACCCAAATTCTATACTATTTTTTGCTATAAATATT